>JAODUH010001080.1:0-30567 GCA_027564835.1 Typhlichthys subterraneus
GTGTAGTCAGGCTCAGAGCTGGGGTGCAGGTACACTTTAAAGGTGTAGTCAGGCTCAGAGCTGGGGTGGAGGTACACATTAAAGGTGTAGTCAGGCTCAGAGCTGGGGTGCAGGTACACTTTAAAGGTGTAGTCAGGCTCAGAGATGGGGTGGAGGTACACATTAAAGGTGTAGTCAGGCTCAGAGCTGGGGTGGAGGTACACATTAAAGGTGTAGTCAGGCTCAGAGCTGGGGTGGAGGTACACATTAAATGTGTAGTCAGGCTCAGAGCTGAGGTGTTGTTACACTTTAAAGGTGAAGTCAGGCTCAGAGCTGGGTGTAGTTAAACTTTAAAGCGGTAGTCAGGCTCAGAGCTTGGGTGAAGCTACACAATAAATTGTGCAAAATAGATAAAAAGCAAGCAAATTCCAAAAACCGTGGCCACCGTTTCTCTCTGCCCCCTCCCAGCCTGAAGACCACGCTGAAGAAGCAGATGTCCAGCGACGTGGTCAACCTGTCGGGCGTTCCCTTGTCCGCCCGTGACGTCCAGCGGGTGGCGCTGTATCTGCAGGGGACCGGCGCAGTGGTGGCCGCCGTGGACCTGAGCTTCACAGGGCTGCGGGACGACGGCCTGCGCCTGCTGCTGCCCGCCCTGGGCCACCTGCATGGCCTAACCACGCTGGCGCTCAATGGCAACCGGCTGACGGCGGCCATCTTGAAGGACCTGACGGAGGCGGTGAAGGGCCCCGGCGGTGGGGGCAGCGGCCCCACCGTCGCCTTCCCCCGGCTGACCTGGGTGGACCTGGGCAACAACGACGACATCTTCGCCCTGCCGCAGCCCCTGCTGGTGGCCCTGCGGCGGCGCGCAGGGCTACGGGGCAGCCTGCCCACAATCCCTGAGGGAGGGGAGGCAGTGCGGAGCCTGGAGACCTCCGTGGAGGAGCCCAGCATGTGGGAGGAGGAGGAGCAAGGGGAGGTGGGGGAGGAAGAGGGGGAGGTCAAGTTGGAGCTCCGGGCGTGGGCCTTCGGGGCGGAGGGCGTCGCCAGGAACGTGGCTCTGCGCCGCTGCGACAGGTGACTGCTGGGTCGGGGGAAGGGGGGAGTGGGAGGGGGGCGCTGTTAACACATGCACTCCACATGTAATGCCTCATTTGGCCACCAGGGGGAAGCAGAGTCACGTGAAATAAATCTCTGCCTGTATATCAGAATTTGGAGACCATTCTGATACACATATCTTACAAACTCAAACAAACAAGACATGTTTACCGAACACGTAGGCAAAGAATATCTAGGCAGTTTGCAAAATAAACATTCTTATTAACACGATTAACAAGATTACACCCTTTTTTTGAGTCCTGGGCACAATATATTACGACTTGTTAAAGGTATTAGAGCTATTGTAAGCTAATTATAAGATAATAGACTCTGTGCAAAATTCACCAATATCTCCTCACATTTCACTATCTTACTGTTCTCTGTGCGTGTTGAATGAACAAGCCGGTACTTCTACACAGCCCTGGCTCTGTAAAATAGGAACATAAACAAAGTAGCGAACACCGCTCACAACAGCATTGCCGCTTGGCTTCACAATGCATTTCAATGTGTGGGGCGGAGCTTTTTGGAGGGAGTTTTGATTTGGGCTGGAAGTTACAGTTCAGCCACAGTATTTGCTTTGCCTGCGTAAGTTTCCATTGCACTTCATTACTCTGTTTCTGGTTCATAACGTATGTACAGGAGGATAAACCTCCATGCAAGTATTTTATAACCTTTTTCACCAAGTCTGCAAATTCGCCTAGTGAACCTTTAATCTGGCAGCCATTCTATTACCTTGCCCAGAGCTGTATGTATGTATGTGTGTGTGTGTGTGTGTGTGTGTGGTTTGTGTGGTGTGTGTTTGTATGTGTGTGTGCTACCGTGTGTAATCGTGGCAGAGGATTACTCAGGGTCAGGCGACCTTGACGGGGAAGCTAGATTTAATACGGCAACAGTGCCGTGACTCGAGTGTATGACCTCACTGCCAGGGAGTGAGCAGCAATGCTGTGGCTGAACCAGGTTACTGTGTGGTCCAAGCACATAAGACATGATCGTGTTCCAACCAGTTCTGTGTCAATGAAACTAGAGGGCCGTCTTTGTTTAACTTTTGTATTTACATGACGGGATTATATATTTGTAGTCCATGTATTATTTGTACACTGGGAGGCCGTCTTTATATAATTTACTGTAAGTTGCTGGTTTTGTTTTTTTTTTCTTTAAAAAGTAAAAAATATGTATACTAATAATTGAATAAAGTACTTTTTTGATATGTTATTATATAACCAGAGGTGTATTTCCCAGAAAGAATGTGAATTAGAGATACACAGCACACAAATACTGTACTGTGTAACAATTCCTGTTGGCTTACACATTTATAAAGACAGAAACACAGAACCAGTATAGAAAATTACAGTATACAGTATTGTGTAAATGTTTATGGTCTTTATGTGAACACAAATACTGTATACAATAGGATACATAAACTCGGATATGGATAAATGATTTAGGAAAGTGAAGCACAAAATATCTCATTCTGACTACGATTGTTTTACTGAAACCGGTTTAGGTTTGCTGCCATGGTAATATGAGAAGAATAATCATATTATTGTGTGAGATGTGTTTATTGTGGGAATATGAGATTCCTGTTTTTATGTGTCTCTGGAAAGAAGAACATGATTTGAGTTTGTGCATAAAAGCATGTAACTACTAACTTGGGTGAAGTAAACTGTTAGCTAATTTGCACTTTAAGGGGAGATTTAGTAAAGATTACAGTCACATTCTGAAACTATTGTTTACCATGAACCTATTGCATTTAATCAGAAATTGATTCTTTTATTTTTTTTGCCTGTTCTGCTCATAAATAAATATTATTGAAATTATATTTGTGTCAAACTGTGATTTTTGTAAAATGTATAATTTCAATTGTTCGCTAATTGTTGTACCGCAGACTACAAACATTGTCGTTTAGGAAATTTACTTATTTAATCTATTAATAAAGAAAAAAAAATAACATGATATCAAGATGGCTTGACTACGACGTGCGCGTTATTCACACTATAGAACGCCCACTTTAGTTAAATCTCGCAGACGATTGGCTGCTATAGATAACGGGTTCTTAGTCTGGTCTGTAATTGGTCCTGCGTTTCTTACCCATTACGTTATGCTCACTGTCCACACACACAGGGCTGGAGAGAGGGAATACGTAATGGTTTGATTCCCTGTGCCCTTGCAATGGTCGTCATCCTCATATTACTTAGCAAATTCCTCAATCGGGATTTGCAATGAAGGTATGCAATCCTAAAAAGGATTACGTTTTTTTGGCTATGATTGCATTTGATTGTGTTATTTTTGTGCTACATTGTAACTTCCGCATGATGCAGCAAGAGGAAGGTAGGCTATGCAACAGCGATATCAACGTCCAAACGTCACATTTGTCTAAATTCCACTTTAAAACCATAGGACGCGTTTAATAATTATTTGCGTTTGACGTCCCTAAAACAGGCCTAGTATTGCTTTAGGATTGCCTCCTAGGAGTTGTCAGATTGAACCTGATTTTTCAGTCGAGCAGAGAGCGCTATGTCCTGCATTGCATGTTGTGCAGCCGTCGAGGTACAATTGCATTACTGTGGACTGACAACACATAACACATTGTATCGTTGGCTAAATAATGAGCTTTCTCTGCCTTCGTGTGTAGCTGCGTGTGTGTGTGTGTGTGGATGTGTTTACACTGGAGTTATTTCTCATGCAGTGAGCGGCCAGTAGCGATAATCATTCATGGTGATTATTATTTAATCCGATTTAATGGGATAGAATTGGACATTCTCATTGGGCAATCGCCTGCACGTGCACTTTGTCCAGCTGCGGTGATAACATAATGTCTGATGATGACGATGGTGGTATTATTGTTGGGTTTATTAGACGCTGTTTATCACCACCAGCACGTCAGCGTTCTGTAGAAGTCAAATCAAGTTCCAGTTCTCCTCAGATAAAGCGACAGCTTTCCCCAGAGAAATGTCTGCGATATTTAATTTAGTAATCTGGTTTAAAATAAAAAGCATCTTTTCTGTCCATGTGGAAGGCTTGGTGGTGTTCTGGTTAATTGAATGATGTCGTTTGCAGATTATGTTTCATCTGCAAATGAAAAACTGATTAGTATTTCCTTCAAACAGACACTGTAGCTTACATTTAAGTACATAATAATACTGTAGAGTAAATGAGATTTCAGGATGCATGTTAAAGCATGTGGAAATCTTTTATTTGAATATGATTGAGGTGGATTCTCAAGTCAGTTGTAAAGATTACATCAATCATTAGATCATGATAATATATGATTGCGCCTTTAGCAATCAGTGTTTATGTAGGTAATGTTTTTATGTAAATCTGTGGTCTTGCCCTTTATTATAGAAAATTAAAGCATAGTGTAGGCTATTGTATATATTCTGTATAGCAGCCATTCATATGTTGTGGATATTAATCCCAATATTAAAATACAGAACATTAATATTCCCAGTATTCCCAAACACGCAACATTCCTCTAAAGTCTAGTAGACTATAGCCATATGCACTCTCCAGACCACCTTATTGAATACTATATTACATATTAATGTATTGTTCTCTTTATGATGTGTATTGACAAGCGATTAAAGATGCCGATGGAGCACATCATTGTGATTGGCTGCCAGCTAACTGTGCAGTGGTGCCAGTGGAGAGGAGGGTAGATAAAGAAGATCATGGAATATCTGATGATACTTGCTAAATTGACTGATGCTGGTGGTGGCACAGTGTGGTCTCTCTTGATGGAGAAGGTACTTGAGATGACTCAAGTTGATCCCCATGAATCACACTTTAATAGTCTAGTATAGTGCTCCATAAAGCTCTAATAGGCTACCTGCAGTATTAGCATCATAAGCAGATACTTTGTGAGGGTTAGGAGAAGACAGGTGGAAACACAAAGAGCAACAGAGACGTTGTTCCAAAGGGACAGACATCAGACAGACATCACTGGAGAGAAATGAACTACAATGTGTGGTAAAAGTGTCATATATCAAAAGTGATATTAAAAGTGGAATACTTCCTTACGGAATTGACATGTAGGACGTTCTTTCATATTTTTTATTTCTCTGCGTAGGGTATTTCAGTAAGTCAAACGTTGTCTATTAGAGCTTATATACTGTACTGGGGATATGTGGATCAGCTGTGTAGGGTTACCACTGGTTATGGCATTTTCTTTTAGTTCACAAGGTCACCAAAAGAGCCTATAATTGAGCAGTTTTGCAATGGATCACTCCAATTCAACCAAGCGCTAAGGAGATACAAAAAGCTAGAGTGATTTATATAGTGACGTGTAGTTGCTCTACTTTTCTTACCTTGAACCCATGGTGAAACCCACTGCTCATTACGTTACTGCATATCTGGATGGGTTTAGATGCTATAGGACAATGGCATCTTTTCACAGTGGTTTCAAAGTGCCATAAACACAGGTTTAGCTATCTGTAACTGTTGTGTAAAAGTCTGTTATGTAATTATAAGGATTGATCCTTTCAATTTTGTTACCAGTGAAAACCAGTGAAACCAGCAAACATCATAAACACTCAACTCAACACAAATGTATGTACTTTATAACACTATTTGTAATAATTACGTAGGGGATTTTTTCGAGTCGTACTGCTACCTACAGAAACCACTCCAGGAAGTGACCCCTTTGGGGATCCCGCCCCGCGCTTTGAGAACCACTTTAGAACACTGTGGCTCTGTTTTGCACTGGTGCTGTTTGTGGATTCCTCAACAGAGTTACGTAGAAGATATCTGGTCCTGGCACACAAAGCCAGATAGGCCAGAGTGACACATCCTAGTAAACCTAACACGCGGAAGAGGAGGAAATGCAGTAATTATTATCCTTCTGAATAACTGGCTTCCCAAAATAACACTCCGCGAGACAACAACACATTGTGCCAGGGTTAAACCACAGCAAACAAAGATATGTGCAGTAGTAGGGTTGTGCGCGATAATCCAGTTAAACTTGGCTACCCTCACTTCCACTGTAGTCGGTTAAATTTGTCCGAAACGTCCGTAAAATATTGCATTTTAAACGGTTAGCCTTTACACATTCTTTAATAACCATATTGTATGTTAAATGCCACTGAACTGTGCGGTACTTTGCTAGGATCATGTTAAATACAGTTTTTTTGAATAATGTGATTAACAGTTACAAATAGCTCGTATAATATATGCAATATGTTTTCAGACAATGATTAACCTTATACATAAAATTGTGGTAGTACATTTTGAGTGTTTTCCTACTTAATTACCTACGTTATTAACATCTACACAGCCTACAAAAAGAGCATATTGTGTATATATATATATATATATATGTATATGTATGTATATATTAAATATAGCACCTTGTGACTTTGACGATGTTCTTATATGCACCTCTGAATTGAGCAACACTGCTACAGTACATTCCTCGTGTGTGTGTGTGTGTTTGTATGTTATAGCGTGTCCCTAAGCAATATTATGTATACAGGGTTAAGCACAGGGCTCAGGTGACATCACTACAGGGTATATAGTTTGCGGGCCAAGCACAGGGACACCGGCCTACAACCAACCCACCGTGAAGCTCAGCAAGTAAGCCCGTGTCAGATATTGATCCTGCAACAGACAGTGGAACAGAAGACATCCCACACACACACACAGACACACACGCACACATTTCATCAATATTCTCCAAGAAGCCACATGGTCAGATCACGCCATCTTGGCTCTGCTGTTTCTGTCCAGTCTGGCAGTCCGTAAATGGTTTTCTGGTTGAGACACACACGTAATTTATATTTAATTTTATTTATTTAGTGTGTTAGGAGTCCTCACAAGTAGAGGCACTGCTGCTGTTAGGAGTCCCCACAAGTAGAGGCACTGCTGCATTAAGCGCCAGTTTACTACGTACAAGAGGAAACATAACGTTCTGTCATTAATCAGACCTTTTAGAGAGCACTCACAATCATTCAGCAGCTCAAACACTCCAGGAGCACTCTCCATAATAGCCTGTCCAGTGTCTCTCTCTCTCTTCCTCTCCCCCTCTCTTTCTCTCTCTCTCACTCTCTCTCCGCTCTCTTTCTCTCTCCCTTTCTCTCTCTCTCTCTCTCTCTCCCTCTCTAGTTCTATCTCTCTCACTCTCTCTTTATATATATCTCTCTCTCCCTCTCTCTCTCACTCTCTCTTTATATATATATATATCTCCCTCTCTCTCTGTCTTCCTCTCTCTCTCTTTCTGAAGCTAACTGGATGCTCTATACAGTTATCATAGCACACAGTTATAAATAGTACGGTGGTATTATTCGCCTTCTTGGTTTTCTGAATGAGATACTATTTTTTTTCAATGACTGCATCACTGCAACATGTCGTGGGATATACCCAAAGAATTATTTTTGGACCTACACAGTAGCGTAGTGATTTGCTCTGTTGCATCATCTTGTATTCTTGCGGGGCCAGAATAATTATGCAGTCATATACAAGTGTAAAGATGGTCGCTACGCAGTTTGACTTGAATGCGGGTGGAGCCACATTCGACTAAAAACTACTATAGTGCATCTGTCAGCAAGCAATTGTAGGCAAATAATATCCTGTTAGAATAATGTTATCAGCACTAACGCATATTACCAATAAATCATTCAACCCTCAAAGATAAACGCATAATAATTAACTGCTTAATTCTAAGAACAGGAAAGATAATTTATAAAGATTAGAATTGTTTTTGAAAACAGAGTTACTGAATGAGGTGTTAAAGCCAATAGTTCTATGGGTATAAACCCTATAGTTCTATGGGTATAACATCCCAGTTATACATAAAACAAACAAATATAATCTCCTGGCTGGGAGTAGAACACCCAGAGCACTACATGATCCTAGAGAAGCTACAGTACTAAATGCTCCCAGGAGCAGCAGGCAGAAAGATGTAAAGTTTAACAAATCCCCAAAAATGCTACTAATACTGTGTAAGGTTAACTAAAATCCTTAGGAACCCACCTAACTATTGAAGTAGACGTAGCGGAGGATGTCCATTTGCTTGTGTTCTTGCTTCTGCTTCTCGTTCTGTGGATGTTAAACGTGCACGGACTGGGGAAAGTTGAGGACATGATCATAGGTAGAGTTATATATTACAGTAAGTC
This sequence comes from Typhlichthys subterraneus, assembly GCA_027564835.1. Taxonomy (NCBI): domain Eukaryota; kingdom Metazoa; phylum Chordata; class Actinopteri; order Percopsiformes; family Amblyopsidae; genus Typhlichthys; species Typhlichthys subterraneus. The sequence goes on from JAODUH010001080.1 coordinate 8,181, forward strand.
CTCAAAAAGTTCAAATCATCCTGCTCCCGCCCAACGCTGTTAAACACTGTTAAACACGGTAAAACACGGTAAAACACGGTTAAACACTGTTAAACACTGTTAAACACGGTTAAACACGGTAAAACACTGTTAAACACGGTTAAACACAGTTAAACACTGTAAAACCCTGTAAAACCCTTGTTACGTACATTAAGTGACATCAGTTGAATAAATTGAGGTGACAGAGATCTCTGCAACCCTCCAATACAATAATCTCTTTGTGCGTGTGTGTGTGTGTGTGTGTGTGTGTGTGTGTGTTCATGGGTGCGTATTGTGTGTGTGTGTGCATGCGTGGGTGTGTATGGGTGCGTGTGTGTATGTGCATGTGTGCATGCTCTCCAGGCGGGGGCATCGTCCATGTGGGCGTCCTGCTGTGGGCTGCTAAACGAGGTGATTGGCACGGGAACCGTCCGGGCCCAGCAGCCGGGCTTCGGCGGGGGGGCGGGGCCATTCCGCTTCGCCCCCAGCGGAGGCTACAGCACATACCCCCCCCCAGCCCCCACCGCCACCACGGGGAACACCGGGCAGCTGTGCAAAGCCTGCGGGCTGGCCTTCTCCGTCTTCAGACGCAAGGTAACCGTGGTAACAACACAACGTGTGACGATAACAACAACAACAATAATAACAATAATAGTAGTAGTAGAGTACACTATTAGCTTATAACTTACAGTAATACCGTAGTACACAATACTTTATTACATATTTATATAGCGTGTTTCTAGGTGCTCATAGTCACTTTACAGAACAAAACAACAAAAAGCAACATTTATTACAAAAGATCTGGAGGGGCTAAAGGGCCTTATAGGTGGTGACATGGATCTTGAACTCAATTAATTGCTTGACTGGGAGCCAGTGGAGTCTTTGGGGGGCTGGTGTGATGTGATCTCTGGAGCTGGTGCTGGTGAGCAGGTGGGCAGCAGAATTTTGTACATAATGCTGTAGTTTATTGAGGATTGTAGATGTGATGCCATGAAGGATGCTGTTGATTATCAAGCCTGGATGTAGTAACTGCAGGAATTTGTGTTTCAGCAGCAGTCATTGACAGAGGGCAATGTTCCCTAGGTGGAAAAAGGCAGCTTGTGTGATCTGGATTACTTGTGGGAGGAATGACAGGGTGGGGTCAAGGATGATTCCACGATTGCGGGCATGTGTGGAAGTGGTGGTGACAACTGAGCTATCGCTATTGAGGGAGTCATTGGTGCAGCAGGTGTTGGTGTTTGGGCCAATGATGACCTTTTCTGATTTATTGCAGTTAAGTTTAAGAGAATTCATTTGCATCCATGTTTTGACATCCGTGACGCAGGAGGTGAGGAGCGTGAAATGGGAGCACGTTCTTGGTGGAGAAATAGATTTGTGTGTCGTCAGCGTAACAGTGAAACCGGAGTCCGTGATGGCGAAAGATCTGTCCAAGTGGTATAACGTATAGGATGAAGAGACGTGGACCAAGAACCGAACCTCGGGGTACAACGCGTGTGACTGGAACAGCAGAGGATGTGCAGTTATTGTTAGAGATGAAATGATGTCCGTCTGAGAGGTGTGATTTCAGCCAGCAGGGGGCAGTGTCAGTTATGCCAAGGAGGGACTGGAGGCGAGTGATGAGGGCGGAGTGGCTGATGGCGTCAAAGGCAGCCGTGAGGTCGAGGAGGATGAGGATGGAGAGAAAGGCAGTGAGGAGAATGTCATTGGTGACCTTTAGTGGAGCAGTTTCAGTGCTTGAAAGGGTTCGTAAATGTTGTTAGCATCCAGGTGTGATTTCTCTGGGAGGAAACGACTCATTCTGGGATTTTAGAGAGGAAGGGAAGGTGAGAAATAGGCCGGTAGTTATTGGGGGTGTTGAGGTCAAGTCCGGGTTTTTTTTTAGTATGGGGAGTCAGCAGCAAGCTTTAGAACAAGGACACAGAACCAGTGGACAGGGAGCAATTTGATACTTGGGTGATGAGTGGATATGTTGGAGGGTTGGGGAGGCGTCAGCTCAGTAACACAGCAAGATCAGTTATAGCATAGGAAGATCATGTAGTACAGTATTATTGCTTACATTAGTGCACTATCAGCTTATTACAGTATACTAGATACTTACAGTAAAGTAATACACTATTAGTTAATTACAGTAATACAGTAGTAAACTATTAGCTACTTACAGTAAAGTAATACACTATTAATTACAGCAATACAGTGGTAAACTATTAGCTACTTACAGTAAAGTAATACACTATTAGCTTATTATAGTAATACAGTAGTATACTATTAGCTACTTACAGTAAAGTAATACACTATTAGCTTATTATAGTAATACAGTAGTATACTATTAGCTACTTACAGTAAAGTATTGCACTGTTATCTTATTACAGCAATACAATAGTACAAACACTATTAGCTATTAACTGATACTCGAAGTCAAATTAGCTTACGAGATCAAGATGGTATCACAAGGCTAACAGTTCAGTGCTTCAGGTGCCAAATTGAGTAGAAAGCGTCCTGTAAATAGATGTGGAACATGTAAAATACTCTATGCTTGTTAGAGATTACTATGGACGAATGGGAAAGGAAAATGAGGACATCCTATCATGTAGGCTGTTGGACAGACGCCTCTAAATTTGGAAACATGGCATGCAATATTAAGTGCATATTATCCATTCTGGACATTTGGTCTGCGCTGGCCTGGGCACGTCACAGATGAGCCAGCAGCCGTTCTGAGCTCTGTGTGGTGACAGAAATGCTCTGCCTCTGGGGGTGACCAAAGCCTTGAGCTCACCACACCCCCTCGGATAGATGCCTCTATCTCCTGTTTGCAGTGCCTCCATAGACCTGTACAGTCCCAGAGTGATACTTTGCCAAGCCAAGCAGGAGGGAGGAGGCTGCGACAAAATCCCCAGAGATTAACCCAAATGACTGAAGAAAGAGCTGTCCCTTTCTCTGGACAGAGGCTTATTTGCAGGCGATTGCTAGTGAAAGAATTCCTGTCAAATGTGACCTTTTTTCCCCCAGCCTGTTTAGACTGTCAGTCTACCCACTCGCACTTCTTCCACTGACAAGGATGAGCCTGGAAATGTCAAGCATCGCTTGGGGGCCCCAGTTAATCTGTTTTCTTTACGGGTTTCTATTAAAGAAGAAAGTAATGCAGCACACATGTAGTGAGCCGGTGTTTTGGAGGGATTTGTCATGCTGCTTCAAGGGATTTTGTAATATAAAAAGACAATCGGTCACTTCACATAGTTCACATTTAAATATTGCAGTGATACCAATACGTTATATTTTCATGGTAAAAGTAGTATACCATTAATGTACACTTGCAATTGTATGGCTTGAAATACATATACAACATTTGTGACAACTGCCATCCACTCAAAACGCTGTACACTATTGTCTCACATTGACCAATTCACACGTCTGTCTGTCTCTCACTCTGTCTCCCTGTCTGTCTGTCTCCTGGTCTCCCTGTCTGTCTCTCTACCTGTCTCTCTGTCTGTCTCTCTGCCTATCTGTCTCTCACCTTGTCTCTGCCTGTCTCTCTGTCTGTCTCTCTCCCTGCCTGTCTCTCTGTCCCCCTCCCTGCCTGTCTGTCTCTCTCCCCGCTCCCCATCGCCCCCTGCAGCACGTGTGCTGCGACTGCAGGAAGAGCTTCTGCGCTCTGTGCTCCGTCCTGCAGGGGGAGCTGTGGCGCTGCTCCACCTGCCAGCTGCTGCGCGCCACCTGCTTCCAGCGGCCCCGCCTCATGCAGCTGCGCGTCAGGGACCTGCGGCAGTACCTGTTGCTACGCAACATCCCCACCGACACCTGCCGCGAGAAGGAGGACCTGGTGGACCTGGTGCTCTGCCACCGGGGCACAGCGGACCCCCCCGGGCCCCTGGCTGAGGAGCAGGAGGTGGGGGAAGAGGTGGAGGAGGAGGAGGAGGAGGAGGAGGAGGACGGAGAGGCTGCCGAGGACACGGACAGCCTGCCCTCGCTGCCCCCCTCCCTGCACGCCTCTCCCCCCGGGGGGGCCACGCGTTCCCCGTCCCCTCTGTCCCCGCTGTCGCCGCTGTCCCCACCGATGTCCCCGCTGTCGGCCACTCAGGGAGACGCACTCAGCCACAGTTCAGGAAGCCAGCAGGTACTGTGTTGCACTACGCTGCCCTCCAAAGGCTAACCGCAGTAACTACGTGTCTGGTCAAAATGAGTTATTACTGAAAATGAACTTCTTGATGCTTTATCTTGTGACAAACGTTCAGAGTTCAATTTGTTTTTGGGAAAAAATCTGTCTACAAATTGCAGAAACTACAATACTGACCAGTTAAAAAAAACCTTGACGCCATTTTTCTCAGTTTGACAGTTTGCGTAGTTACTGCAATTAGGCTTACATTTCTCTGTTCAGGATTCTTTGGGAGGGCCAGAAATGGGGACTATATGCGTAGATGGTCCCCCACTTTGCATACCCCTCCCCGTTACACCACGAAGATATGAAACGAAGAGAGCATTCAAATCAGCGCAATATTTATCCTGCTCTAATGCAGGTTATTTGCATATTTGCCTTCTACATTTGCTGTCCAACAGCCTATGATTCCATTACCTTAAATAACCTTACTGTCCTTTAACAGCTTACAGTCTGATAGCTATGCCTTCATTGCAGAAATAATCACATAATGTGGTTGAGAGTCAATGTGTAATATTTGAAAGCTACTGGTTTAGTAGCCTATCCTACCTGCTAACACCCGGCTGCCAAATCCAGTCGGCATTCTCGTGTTCAAATCAGCATCAAAATAATCCAACTGTCTTTATGTAGTCCAATCCTCTTTCCAAAAGAAAATATAAACCACATATCCAAATGAAAACAATCCAACAATCCAACAAGCTGTAGGCTAGATTAACTTGGCAAGAACAGCATCTTGCTGCATATGCAGTGTCATGCCAAAAAGTAATCTAATATAAATGTGTCTGTTGGAAACTGATTTCTGCCTACGAGAGCACACACAGCCCTATGTTATAAAACCAATTTAATCCTTTTTACCAGTATACATCTATTTAAAGAAACACGATTGGTGTGGTTACAACGCCTTCTGCTGACACCCCCCCAGCGTTTGTGAACAGATAATGCTTTTGAAACATAATTTTATATACTTGGCAACTTTTTTATTAATACAAATTTGACTGGGTGGTTAATATTACCGTTTTCTGTGGTGTGACCAACTCAAAACACAAATGTATGTCTGCTTTACACAGGCTTTAATTCTACCCCAAAAACTTTGGAACACAATACCCATAGATATCAGAAGCCAACTCCCTTCACATTTGTCTATATTATACTATACTATACTATACTATACTAAGCCTAACCCACATACTATACTGTACTACTAAACCCTAACCCAACACAAGCAAGGTACTGTTGATGCTATAAAGTACTGTACAATATTGTACTGTACTGTTCTAACCCTAACCCTGCAGTACCCTCTGGACGATGGGTACTGAATGCACTGGGCAGTGCAGTATTAGTACTACCTGTCTTCCAGGGCTGTGGATTAGGGTTAGTATTATTTACTGTACTAACCCTAAACCACAGCTCAGGAAGCCAGGACCTACTACTACTGCACAATATTACAGTACAGTGCAGCGGGAGACTAGTATATAGACGGGGGTATAGTGTATTCATAAGAGCATTCTTACACATACTACAGATCATTAATATCTTATTCATTATGGAGGAGCTTATGGCAATTATTTCTGGGACTTGGTATATTGTTAGTAGGTAATGCATAGCTAAGCCCTGATGTCAGAATGAAGAAGAATAAACAGGATTGCTTTCGACAAATAGTGTACATTCTAGGCAGAGAGAGATAGAGAGAGAGAGAGAGAGAATTAAGCCACCCTGCGTGTCATACAGGCAGGGCTTCCTGCAGTCATTAGCTAATTACTTTTTGCCGTCTAACAAGCACAATGAAGCGTCCTTGCGTTCCATAGTTTCACAGCATCCTAAAGCTTTCTCAACCAGTGAAATGCTAACTACTATAACCTACGCACATTTACGTTTGTGGCAACTCTGCATATAACATATCGGAAAACGGCCATTTATCTTATCAGCGGGAACCCTTTAATAACATGCAGATTGCCTGCCTTGTGAAATTTGTGAGCATGTCGATATTATTTAGAGGGAAGAAGAATCGATGCTGGTTCATTTGTATTCATAAAAAAAGACATCAGCATGAGAGAACACTTTACAATTTTTATTTAGCAGACGCTCAAATCCCAAGTGTCATGTTTGTCCAGTCTATATTTGGAGCTAAGCATTTATAGGTTTTAAGTAATGTATGTATTGAGGCAAAGGAAGGGGATGCAATGAACTGTAACTACAGCTACAAAGACTGGCCTTTGCTCTGTGTGATTTGACCTAGATAGTGGACCGTTAGCAATGGCTGTCATTGGCCTGAATTAAAGTCCTGCATTCCAAATGCACTGAAACTTGATCTCATATTGCACCGATGACCGCAACACCAGCAGTGGAGACAGCAAGAAGGGTGCATTGTATACTGGGATGGCGTTGTCTACATTAAGGCTGTCTACATGACATTTATACTTGGAATACTTTACAAAATAATATATAAGATAATAAGTATAAAAATAATACTATAAAATAGTACCATGTCCCTGTTGTCACCATATTATATTTAAAGGTGATTTATATATACTGTATGATATTTTAAACATTTACAGTGTCAACTATTACAGTTATTTTTACAGTAAACAACACATTTCTATGTCAAATATAGTGGAGTAATGGCATCCTGAGTGGAGAATGACATCACACTCTCTCTGTGTGTTATAATCCAAGCGCCTGTGGGGTTTTTTTTCATAGCGTGCGTGCGTGCGTGTGTGCGTGCGCGTGTCACACAAAGCATTTGTTTTGCTCTGAGTTTCTGGTGCACTAGTGTGACATCTAGTGGCCGATGCATATACGTTTTTGTTGCTGGTCTAGCTTTTCTTCTGAGCATATGAAATATTCAGAACATAAGAAAGAATTCTGCATTGTTTTTCAAGCTTTGGTTCCTTATGCCATCTTTAGCAGACCCAGGGATCTTGTATTGGGTGATCGTTAATTAAGCTGGGATGCCTCTCCTTTGGAAAACAGCAGGAATGGGGGCCATTGAGAAATAATACTGGACCACAACTGGGTTTTGTGTGAATATTGATCAGAGGGTCATTCTAATTATTACTTTCTAGGCTACTTGAAAAACAAGAGTCTTTGAGCATCTGATTTTACTATCGTAAATGTTTTGAATTCTGTTCTCTCGCAGGAACACGATGACACTCCAACCATCTCCCTCTTGACACTGGAGCCCGCTGAAAACATCATAGAGGTGAGATCAAGTTTCATTCAAAATAAACGGTACATGTTCTTTGTTTTCATAGCCTGTTCGTGTGTGTGTGTGCGTGTGCGCGCACGTGTGTGGCCCAAGAAGTCTGAGACAGGTCTTAATGTGACATCTAGTGGCATACATGGTTACTAAGGAAACCTGAGGCTAATTGCATTTCATTCAATTTAACTACCTCACTTTCTTTTTTAATTACCCCTTCCTTGGGTATGTTATTGGGTTTAGCACTCGCACTATCAACATTTTAGAAGCGCATTTTTTTTGCATTTCTTTCGTTATTTTGCTGTCTTCTTTGTAGGTCAGTCCAGCATCTCAGCAACGAATCCGTGCGTCGCTGTCCGACCTGGACAATGAAGCTGCCATAGAACACCTCTCAGTCCGCCAGCTCAAAGAGATTCTTGCCAGGAATTTTGTCAGTTACTCGGGCTGCTGTGAGAAATGGGAGCTCCTGGAACGTGTGCATCGGCTGTACAGGGAGAACGAACAGAACAGGAAGTCCAGTAAGCGGTTTTGATTGATAAATATATGACACAGAGACACGGTGAACATCGGCTATATCCTCACTTATTGTACATCGTAGTCTTGATTCAAAATGGCAGTCTACATTGTGTTATTTGCAGGCATGAAATACTAATTTTCATGATTTGTTTTCTTACAGTGGAAAATGTAAGCAACACCATAACTGCAGGTAAACATTTTCAACTGGTTATGTTGTCACAAAGTCTGTATGAAATATATTACCTTGTTTATTATTTATTCCGAAAGCCATATAATGGGAGGTCAACTGAAATGAGTATTACCGTAATTGGTCATTGTTCAGGGACATCTTTTAGACTACTAATAATTTTGTTTTGTTGTTTTTTTTTTAAATTACTACTACCCCTTTCGTATGTTATCCAAGTGGTAGCATATCCTCCACCAAACTGCAACAGTGGAGTCACAGGTAAGCAGTCTCTATCTAAAGGCACAAAGTTAAACACACATACTGTATAATGAGCTGCTGTATGGCATTCTCACTGCCCTAGCATGCTACGTTGCGGGCGGCCACATTCACCAGCCCGTCATCAGGTTTGGCCCTTTCACCGCTGTGCTCCCTGGAGACCTCATGCTGTAGCTCCTTAAAGGTGCAGTCAGCGATTTTCAGACAATATGCATTTTGTACAGTTCAGTGAATATCGCCTCCCTGTCTGCTATTTGCCCGTGCGTGCACGCAGAAAAAAATACATGCTGTTCCCACACAGGGTCTGCAAGTGGGAAGTCAAACAAAGTGGTGCACACCGCACCACACAACACTAAACCAGCCTTGGCAGTGTGTTTCAAATATGTAGTGGTGGCTTCTGGGGGAGCACCCTATGCTATTGAAAGGAGGGGTGTTTTTGTTTAGATTGAGTTCAAATATCAAGAATCTTACTCCAGCATCTCTGACTACACCTTTAAAGTGTGATACATTGTTTGGGAATGTCTGCATTCACACTTACACAACATAGAGAGTCATGCTGACTCATAGAAAGAGCTTGGAGTTGGAAGACCTCAAGACTCCAGTGTGATCTCCCTGGCCTGGATGTGTTTGGAACTTCAGTAGCCTTAATTGGCATCACCTGGCCAAACACACTATTCACTCTCTGACCCTCCTGGCACCACACATGCCATTTGTTGTTTGGTTTTGTTTAGTTGGCATGCAACACCCACTGTTCTGTTAATGTATGTTTAGTTTACGGCCTTTGAGCTAGGCCGTAACATCCAGTTAGACCTGAAGCTCATGTTCTTATCTCTCCACACTGTGACAATCATTTTTCTCCAAGATCCAATCACAATCAAGTTTTGGTGTTTTGACAATCTGTCGAGACTCCTTTTGACATCTGTAATGTTGTTAACGCTGAAAAGGCTGTTCCCAGAATGTGGTTGTTATTTCCTTGTTTCGATGCGGTTCATCCGTTATCTGCTTCCAGGAAGCAGGATATCTCCCTGGGAGGTTTTAACACGATACAGGGTTGAAAAGTACGGGTATCATTTCGTAGTTTAATATTTAATATTTTAAAACCTCCCATTTTAGGGGTTTGGTTTTAGTACTGTATACTATCTGTCTCCAACCAATCACCATGACAGCACGCCTCCATTAAGAGTCGTAGTCTCAGTCACACACCCTAATCCGAGTCACATGATTGGATAATGCCTGTGAAGTTGTCTTGGCCGCCCCGACCCGCCCCTCTAGGGAATAAACACTCTCTACCCCATTTTGAAACGAGCACTCACCTCTCTCCCTCTCTCTCTCTCCCTCCCACCCCACTATCTCTCACCCATTCTCTCTCCCCCCCCCCCCCTCTCTCCCACCCCCCTCTCCACAGAGCGCGTGCGGTCCCAGCTGGCCTCTGATGACAACCTGTGTCGTATCTGCATGGACGCCGTCATCGACTGCGTGCTGCTGGAATGCGGTCACATGGTCACGTGCACCAAGTGCGGCAAGCGCATGAGCGAGTGCCCCATCTGCAGGCAGTACGTGGTGCGGGCCGTGCACGTCTTCAAGTCGTAAACAACAAAACAGCAGCAACAACAACAAAAACTTGAAGTGTGTATGGGGGCGGCGTCCCGTACTGTACATTGGGGCGGAGTCCCGGTCATTTGAGTCAGATGGAGCAGGCTGAGTGCGTTATCCTCCGGAGCCACAGATTTGCCTCTGGGACTCACACGATCATATTCTGTCGCTGACTCCGGGTTCAGACTGACTGGTTGCTATGGACTGGTCACTATGGACAGTTGCACTGGGATGCTCCCCACCAGAGCCATGTAGAAGAGGGGAAGGTTGATATTCTCAATGGTCACCTGATTCATGGAGACGCAGGAAGTGCTCGGCCTGCTATTTGAACCGATAAATGCAGATACATAACTCATCACCAACATTTTTGGCAGTTAGTAGTCAATAAATGCATCTATATACATTTATAATATATTTTATTGGCCGCTAGTATTCGTGGCTAACGTTCAGAAACTGTTACTCGGTTCCACGAGCTGCCTTTGCTGTGGAAAAAACAAAAATAACGGTCCACTGGAGTGAACGGAGTTGACGCGACTCTCACTTCTACATGGCTCTGGTCCCCATGTCACCCCCAACCCATACACTTTTTAACATTTTATTTTTTGTATTTGGTTGTATTTTTTTATCGTTTACATGTTCAAGAGAGGAAGGTGTGGTCCCATGTCGTAGTTCAGTGGGTCTCCAGATGTTTGAAACGTGACGCCCACAAAAATACGTGTTTTATTGTGCGTGACCTGACATCTTTGAACAGCATAACACGAGAGCATAAAATCACACAGACAAACTTATTTTTTACTGGATGCTAATAAACAAAATTTAAACACGGTTAAAGTTTGGAAAAACATCAAAGTTCATTCAAATTTCGTTTCAGTAGATTTACGTCACAATTAATTTGATTTTGATAAATTCTTTCACAACTACAATGAAGTGAACCACTGATCTAGTTGTAGGATAGATGCTCATTATGTACCAGAGTTAGAGTGGTTCATGGTTTACAGACTTATGCCACAGCAGGCTTTCCCGTCAGCGTTCTACTGGATGTACAATATTAAAAAAAAGAGAGACTTACTGTATGTACTGTGTACTGTGTGTGTGTGTGTGTGTGTGCGCGCGTGCATGTGTGATTGCAGAGCTGTATGCATTTGTGTTCATTCATGGGTCTGTGTTAAAGAGCGGCACCACAGTATACACCCGTAGATACTGTATACAAGACCAGCAGGGTTGGGTAGGTTACTTTTTTTAATGTAATCCATTACAGTTACTAGTTACCAGACAAAAATTATAATCGGTAACTTAATTTTTGGATGACCTAAATGTAGAAATAATCTGTTTACTTTCCATTACTTTTAGATTACTTCACGCTTAATCATTGTTCATTGAAATGCCATCCAAACCAATTAGCGGTGCTTTTTATTTTTGTGACCGTGTATGTTGCTCAGGGGATCATATTAAACTAGGACATTATTTAAATTATTAATTGATGAATGAAATAAAACGTTAGTAAGAGAACAGCCAATTGTTTTATGCATTTTTCTTAGTAGTCCTAGAAATAATAATCACATTTTATTTTAATGACCTGTAATCTGATTGCACTATTTTAGCTGGTAAACTGTAATGGATTGCAGTTACTGTTGTTTTGTAATTGGTCCCAACTGTGCCCGTCGGTTGCAGCCTTACAACCAGGAAGGTGCCAAACATTCTGCCTTCAGTCAGTTGCATGTCAGTCACACAGTGCATCAAACATCAAGCGTGATGTAATAATTTACTTATTTTCTCTCTCTCTCTCTCTCTCTCATTGTGAATGAGATGGTTTCAAATAATGGGTCTCCTATACCTATTCACGGGGCTGTCGTTTTCACTACCAACGTAGAAAACTCCCATACTTGAATAAGTCTGGTTTATTTTATAGAGCTAGCTATTCGTACAGTTTGTCAATTTAAAACCTTCAGACGGCATCATACAGCATATGCCCACACCACAGTGAAACTAATCACTCCCCTTGGATTTTATCGTCTTAATAAAGCAAGGGGGGATGATTTGAATGACATTCCTTAACATTTTGTAATCTGTACTTGTCATTTTCTATACAATTAGGAATACGTAGTTAATAACAAGACATTATGTAAAAACCTAATTTAACCTGTTGTTAAACGCTTAAGATAAAGCACTGTTGTGACCTTTCTGCTAGTTTGCCTGTTTAAGACCAAACTAGTGCTAGCATAGCGCAGGCGGTTGGAAACGTCATGGTATCCAGCCTTGTGACGTTATTCCCCATACACTGCATCTTAAAGAGCACCTGCACCCTAAAATTTGTTTTTTTTTTCCTGTAAACATAAGACTGCACTGTGATGAGATACATAAATGTTAATATTGACAAACTTTCTGATTTTCTAAAAATCTGAATTTCATGGTCTGAAAATGGCTCTACCGATAAAAATCACCCACTCGCTTGACTCGTTTCCAACAGTTCTCCGCGTCCATTCGTGCGTCATCTAATTCAAATGTTTACATTAATGTTAATGGGCCCTCCCTCTTATCCCCTCCCCTCACTCAGCTCATGTCAGGTTCAGAGCTGGGGGTGCAGTAGGTTCGCAGAGTCAGCCTTTACTGCGTAAAGTCCGGGACACTACATCAAGATGATCCGCCTACTTGACAGGAGAGGTGTTTCGATTGAATGCACAACGACCAACTTCGTATCTCAATGACAAAGTCGGAAGTTAAACATACAGAGGAATTAGTTGAAAAACGTACCAAATGTTATCAGGTATTGTATTAGACAAGTAGACTACGGTTACTGCATAAAATACATGTTAACAACTGGAATAAAGCACCATTATTGTCACACCGGAATTACAGATACAGACTTCTTGACTGGCAATGCTAACAGCCAATGAATATCAACTTCCTCACTTGCGGAATGTTGGTCTCTAGCTTAAACGTTCAGCACAGAGTTTCTTAAAAGTGACGTAGTGCTAAAAAACAAGAGGCTGAGACCAGGGGTGCAGTTACACTTTAGAAGTGAAGTTAGGCTCAGAGCTGGGGGTAAAAAACTTCAAGGTATAGGTAGAACATAAAACAACAGTAAAACATAACAAGGTTATTTGGTCACTTATTTTTAACTTATTAGAGCTTACAGTTTATGTTTATTTCTGAGTGTATTCATCCACCAGTAGTAAACAATTTGAATTTAACAGAGAGAACACTCAAATAGCTATTCTATCACAGACATTGTTGTCCATACAGACTGTTGAGAGTCATACGTATCAAGGCAAGGATACTATAATCCATTTGGCTGTACAAATGTTCGACAGAACTTCCACATCCGTTTTAATGTTTCGGTTGAGAGAATAAAGTTATCAGATTTCACAATATGATTTATGTTGACATATTTATGCAAGATTAACATTTCTGTTGGTCTAAAAATATCTTATTATGGCTGCAGTACTTTAACATATAGAACATATTGCTGGTGAATTACATAGATAAACCTATATTTAAGTATGCTTTTAAATGTATATTTATCAAATTACTTTGGAAAGGCCTACTAATGAGTTTAAAATTATGAGCTGTATATACCCTGAATTTGGTTAGATGCATTTTTGGCAATTAAACAGAAACAGCCCCCTCTAATAATGTAATGTTTAAACATTAAAGTTGCTCAGTTCATTTTCATCCCTATTTGTCCCGTCCCCACAACACATCCAAAACATCGGCACTGTTTGTTCATACTGTATAATACTGCTGTTTATTATGCTTGTGGGCAGCTATCGGGGGCACTCGTAGACTTGGATCTTTATATTTTGGAATGTTGAGCCTTTATATTATTGTAAATGAGGGGGGACAATATATTAAATAAAATACAATACTTTAAACCAGTACTGTTTAGTATATCCTGCTCATATTGGACATTTGTCGATACTGCACATGGTATAAATGTGTACATGATACACAGTAGCCTATATAAACAAAACATTTATAACTTTGATGGTGATATCACCATATAATCTTGTTTTATTATAGAACATTGGGCTGGATTTGTACACATGACCATTTTCTTATATGTAATAGATCTTTATTTATCTGTAGAACAGATTTGTCGTGAGTTACAGTAAGTTGTCTCAAGATAAACGCAAATGCAAACATTTAATATATTTGATTTACAAGTGTTTAAATGGGCGGATGATAGTTTTATCTAAACTTATGTGTACGGTATATACATCTGAATCAATCTAGCTATATGTACATTGTTACATGTTTTTAGATGTATTCATTTCAAGGTTTACAATGTGATTATAATAATAGAACTGCAATTTCCCATAAACTAGGAGACAAAATAAAAAAAACAATTAATCAAATGGTCCGATCAAAATATAAAATAATGAAATGTCAGAGGAGTTCCCCAGTAACCATTCAGGAACATTTCGTATATAAATCCATGACACAAACACTATTATTTGAAATGATTAGACTTATGTGAAACACTGATTGCATATGACAGACATTTCTGGCGCATCAATAATGCAGACAGGCTGTGAGGGCTAATACAGTTTATGTGTGCCGTACACATAATGAAGTACATTATTTCAGGAAAGAAGCAATAACCACTAGGTTTACTGGCAATATTAGTGGGCAATATACAATATATTTATATATTTGTATAACAGTGCAAATAGTTTTTTTTCCCCTCAAGAAATAAATCTGAGTGGATATATCTATACAATATGGTGTCCTGTTCAAAGTACCTTTGTCAAATTAGAAATCAATCCCTGTCACATAAAAATAAAATATAAAAATATCCACGCCAACAGAAGCTACCATCTTATTGTATTGGCAATGACTTTGATGTTTAAAAATCTGACCAGCGATGCAGATTGATTTTAAATTTTAATGGAAATATAAAGAACGCCAGTGCATTCAAAACTGCACATTAACGGTAAGAAACACTTTCTGATACAAAAATATGACTCTATAATGCATTAACTGTGCATTGGAATAATTGAAACAACAAAACAAGATCTTAACGCACCGACCGCTGAAGAAATAAATATAAAAAGAATGGGTGCAACAACTGTAGAAAAACCCCAGAAACAACAAAAACATGCTTCCGTTAATACAGAAAGAGTTCTTGACTACCATGGGAAAAATGTATTTGACAGACAGACAGACAGAGACAAATAAACAAATCCTGACTTGCAGGACAGGTTCCACATGTTTTAAAGCATCATCAATATCCCGCTATTATTTGGAATATCGTGAGCCACAATGCCTACAGTGGCTTTTGGTAATGGTCATTTTCCATACCAAACAAGAAACAACAGTCCTCTGCTGCCCACCTGTGGACATGTGTGGCATTAATAATCTTCTAACTAGCTGACCTTTTGAAGGAGTTTCTCTTCTATCAGTCCAAACTGTACACTGACGGACATTTCTGCGACAAACTGTTCACAGCCCGTCTTGGTCACCTGCTTACAGTAGCGTAAGTCAATATGACAGATACTTCCACAACGCTTGAAGTACATTAGGGACTGGTCACTGATCCGGTTGCATACTAAAGAGACAGAAGAATAGCGTTATAAGACAACAAATATAGAAACTATTACATCATGGTGATTGTACAAGAAGATAAATTAGTTATTTTACAGCATGCGCTTCATTGTGAAGAGGTTTGAATGCCTGACGAAGTGTTTCTTACTGGTCAAACCCAGTCAACCGTGCTTGTCGGTTGACTTGTCAAGTCAATTACTAGAATTGTAATCACAACTATAGAAATGCTGTGGGTGCTAGGTTGAATTTTCGCAAGGTTTCTCAAATGAGGGTACATGCCCCTATGAATACACAGAGGTACTACATTGTATACTCATTTACTTATTACAGTGGCGCAGTAAGTAGAGTGGGGTGACAGGTAGTGCACAATATATCGAGTCGTTAATACACGTTGCGCAATATATTGAAAATGTTGCAATTAGCCAGAAAACAGCGAGTTCACACATTGAGTTTTTTTGCTAATGCTAAAAAAACAATACATTCATTAATTCGTAAATAAATAAATAAATGGTCCTTTACCACAGTGGTTCCCAATCCTGGTCCTGGAGTACCACTGCCTAGCATGTATCGTATATTAGCATGAAGCTACCTGAGAGGTTGACGTGGGTCAAGGAGTCTCGGGTGGTGGTCCCAGCGGTGGTCAGGAGGTTGACCGACTGGTCCGTGACGTGGTTGCAGTAGCTGAGGTCTAGCTTGCGGAGCAGCGGCATGTAGCGGATGAGGAGGCGCAGCGAGGTGTCCGTGATGTCCAGCCCCGCCAGACGCAGCTCCACCACATTGCGTAGCTTGCTCCTGCTGTCCACCTGGCCTACACAAGTCAAACAGTTCTTTTCAAATCTCAAATCACAATTCAACATTTTTGACCTTGAATTTCATTTCACACATTTGTTTATCTCGAATTTAAATTAAAAGAGCTTTCTTTGAATCTTGAATTTCCATTAAAACTGTCTCGAAATTCAATAAAAAATGTATTTGAAGCTTGAATATCAATTCAAAGATCTTTCTTTGAATCTTGAATTCCCATTTAAAGATTTGTTTTTTTATTGAAATTCACACTTTATCTTGAACTTCAATTCACACTTTCTTATCTCAAACCTCAACTCAATGATATTTCTCTGAATCTAAAAGTTGTATTCAGAAATCCTTCTTTGGCTCGTGCCAAGGGTACCTGGCCGGTTGTCCACAGGGGGCGACAGCAGGTCCCGCATCTGAGCGTCCCTCAGCCCCTCTACCCACTGGACGTCCAGCGTGCGCAGCAGCGGGCAGCTGGAGGTGCACAGAGCCGAGACGGCAGCCCAAGAGCAGCCCGACAGCATCAGCACCCGCAGCCCTGCGGAGCACGCAGTAGGGGGCGCCAGGTCAGCTTACCGCACTAGTACCGCACCGCTTATGTTATAGGGTGCGTTTATATGATAACTAGGGGTGCACGATATGGACAAAATGTGATGTTGTGAGTTGTGATATTGATCATGAAGCCGGCAATATCGATATAAATTATATTTTAGATATAGATATATAGATATAGATATTTTAAAACATACTGTAAGTCAAAACACAAGCTAAAGGAAAATGCATCACAATAGATCAAAAACATAAAAACTATACATTTTCTTAATCTTACAACATATAGGTTAATTTCACCTGACAGTCATATTGGACATATTGGAGAAAATGTGACCCTGGATCTATTTTCACTCCCTATATATTCAGTTAGCCAGAATAAACCAATAGAGATGCAATAAATGTGCTAATGTAATTACAGTCACTGGATAGTCCAGCAAGGAAATCAGCAAAGGAATAAGCGCTCAATGCATTCATGCAACACTGAGGATGTAATCATGAAATGAAGAAGAAGAAGAAAAACACAACATCAATAAACGAGAGACTTGGCAATCGCAGGACCGTGTCAGTTGGGTTACCTGGCAGTCGGTTGACGAGCCAGCTCAGCTGCTTCTTGGAGATGTTGGTCCAGCTCAGGTCCAACGCCACCGGCTGCCTGCGGATGATGCCGCTGAGCATGAGCGGGCTGATGGACTTGCAGCGGGTCAGGTCGATGTGCTTCCACAGCCTCTTGTCACAGCACCTAGTAGGGAGTAATGAGACACATAGTAGGGAGACACATAGTGGAGAGTTAGAGTAATTGCACCCTAAAGTGTTTTTATTTATTTATTCATTCATTAATTCATTAACATATATATTTATGTTATATATATATTTTTTTTAGCTGTAAACTAAATAGGACTTAATGTTAGTGATTCATCCGTTAAAAAAATCTAATAATTTTACTGGTTGAAAATGGCTCAACTCTGTTCAAAGGGTCTCAAGGCCGACGCGCACACTGGCGGCTTGTGACGCGCGTCGACGCCAAGGCTTACCGCACACGGCTCTATTCCGTGAGCGTCGACGCCATGGGAACACTTTGAATCTTTATTTTTTTGTTGTTTTAGCCCCTCCATCATCGTTAAAAGTATAATGCGTGGGGGGTTTGGGCACTGTGCCTTCAGACTGCCACCAGAGGGCACCACCACTCACTCACCACCGGTTCCAGGCGCGGCACACGCGCATGCAGACGCACAGGTCCCCGCGGGCCAGGTGGCCGAACACCGCCATCCAGGCCTCCCTGCGCAGCACGTGCGTCCCCCCTGGACCCCCCCCCTCCTCCAGGGGCAGCTGGTCGGGCGGGGGGCTTATGGGAGGGGGCCGGATCACGTGGCGCTCCATGGGCACGCACCTGGGTGGGGACCGGCGCTGGGGGAGCCGAGGGGGGAAAGAGGCGGGACGCAGAGGTGGGCTCCTGGGGGTCCAGCCCGGAGGCGGCGATAGCCCCCCCAACACGCGGTTGTCATGGTTGCCGTTGCCGTTGCTGCCCACCGACAGCCAGTCGCTCGGGTCACCTTCACTCTCCGGTTCCGACTTGACGACGGCGGTCGGCCGGTGGTTCTGATTGGGCGGCCCGTCCTCCGTCTTGACGGGCCGCCCACTGCTGTGATTGGCCGGCGCTGCCGCCAGGCGGATCTGGTCAATGGCGGGGTCCTCCGTCTTGAGCCGGCAGCTGTGATTGGCCGAGGGGTCCTCCGTCTTCAGCAACCGACGGCTGTGATTGGCCGAGGGCTCCTCGGTCTTCAACGGACGGCGGCTGTGATTGGCCGAGAGCTCCTCGTTCTTCAGCAACCGACGGCTGTGATTGGCCGAGGGCTCCTCGGTCTTCAGCGGACGGCGGCTGTGATTGGCCGAGGGCTCTTCTGGCTCTCTACTCGGGGGCCGGCGGTGTGGGGGACGGGGCTTCAGCAGGCCGGGGCTCCGTTCCCGGGGGTCCCCGCTGGTCCCAGCTCTGGAGGGGGGGCCCTGCTCCTCCTTCAGAGGGACCCTCTGGGGACCCTCTCTCTCCTTCTTCACCTTCACAGGCTTCTCCTCCTCCTCCTCCTCCTCCCCATTGCCTGGCTCCGCCTCCTCCCTCGCGCTGGCCCCGTGGGGGGAGAAGATCTCCTCCTGCTCCTCTTGAGCGTCCTCATCCTCATCCTCCTCCTCATCCTCCTCGCCGCTGCTCTCTCGCTTGATTGGTCTGGGCAGCCGGGGAGTCAAGGGGTCGCTGGGCCTGGAAAGCTTCTTCTGCGGAGAGAGGGAAGGTTTCTACACGTGACCAGTGATTGGTGGTTGGTCAAAACACCTCTGCCTTCACTGCCACAGGAGCTCAGCCCCTCCACATATTGGAAACACATTGAGAATGCTAGGATGCTGTTGTGTGGTCAGTCAGGGCTGTGTAGAAGCACCAGATTGTTTGTTTTTTTCCCAACAAGCACAGAGAACGGTAAACTAGTGATATTTGGTGCATTTTACATAAAAGTGTACAATCGCTTACTACACCTTTTTTAGCCACAAGTTACACCTGAGACTACATTCACGCAGGAAAAAACACTTTTGTGTATTGTCTAATAGAGCTAACCTCACCGATTGGATGACGCACTTGCACGTATTCACATGCTAACCCTGTGCCTTAAGGGTTGCCTAAGCGATTGAAAACCAATAACTAATATTGCCTCACAGTCTGCTAGCTGTCCTGCTGAAAATAGTCTGGTGTTTCTACGCAGCCATGTAAATGTTTAACCCAGACAAAGTGGTGCAGACCGCACCACACAACACTATCCCAGCCATGCCAATGCGGGGGATCAGAGATTCTGAGGTAGCACCCTATGGCATTGAAGGGAGAGGTGTTTGTATGGTGTTTTGGTGGAGTTCACATAGCGTCGCTTACTTTAGAACTTGGGCCATGGGTATTATTAATAACACAACATCTACATTTATAGCTGAATAAGTAGTAATAATAATGAATGGCCGCATCGATCAGCTCACTAAAGCCAATGCAACACACAGCACCTTCTTGTTGAGGAGGACGGGCTCGTCGTTGGTGTCAAACAGCTTCCTCTTCCTCCTCAGCGGGTTGTCCTCCAGCCGGGATCGGGCGGAACCATCCAGGGACGTCGCCGCGGCGATGGGGACGCGCTTCTTCAAGGAGGGCTCGCCCTCCCTCCTCTTGGCCGCCTCCTCCCACTCGGCCTTCCTCTTCAGCGCGCCCGCCGCGCCCGGGGGTCCCGGGGTCGGGCCGGGGGCCTCCGGCTCCTCCTTGAGGTCCCGGAGTGGCCGCTGCTCCTTCAGCAGTGAGCCGGGGAGGTTGGACGCGTACTTGAAGCCCGGCCCTCTTTTTTGCTTAAGGGCCAAAAGGTGAGAAAACACACAGACGGAACGACGACTTTATACCTTTTGATCTCGGGTTTGAATGTGTACGTACGGTGCGGCCGCCGGGACATCCACACAGATGCTTACTTTCCCCGTCTTGCCTGCGTGGTTGCATTGGGGACACTCCCAGCAGTTGGGCAGCTCGTCGTTGACGACTCCGCCCGAATCTTTCACCTGAGCAAGAGACCGTGTGCTCAGTGTGTGTGTGGGTGTATGCAAAAGATACTGGAATAATAACAACGATGGAGCATTGTAACGCTTCCCGTCTCTAAAGTGGGCGTGTCACTAACAGTATTCTGCTGTGGGGGCTGACGTAGGCAGCGCCCATCTACCATGCATGAAACAAAGGTAATTTACCACAAGAGAATGCAGTACATGCTAACCTCTGTAAACACTTAAAGGCAGGGTCAGTCAGGGAATGCTTGCTAATTTAGAGCAAAATCTTAACAACATCCAAAACGCATTGTAAAGCAAAGCTTAGTACTACAGCTTTGTTGTGAGCAGTGATCGCCTGTGTAGAAGTATCGGATTATTTTTTACCGTGCTTTTTAAGTTAGCGAAATGCAAGGAGATATTTGGTGAATATGCCAACAAGTGTATTAGCTCACAATTAGCTTGCAATAGCCGACTACACCTTTAAGTGTAGAATGCAATATGCTGTATGCTGACCTCGGAAAAATGTACTGTAGGATGCAGTACATGCTAACCTTACATTGCATGTAAATGCTATCCTCTGTAAACACATACTGTAGAATGTAGTACATGCTAACCTTGTAAACATGCACTGTAGAATATGTATAGA
This sequence comes from Typhlichthys subterraneus, assembly GCA_027564835.1. Classification (NCBI taxonomy): domain Eukaryota; kingdom Metazoa; phylum Chordata; class Actinopteri; order Percopsiformes; family Amblyopsidae; genus Typhlichthys; species Typhlichthys subterraneus. Next base: position 29,176 of record JAODUH010001080.1, read on the forward strand.
ATGCAGTTGGAACGAGAGGCGAGTGAAACGACCAAGGTAGCTGGCCCCACCTGGTGAGTGCTGAGGTGGGGGTGGGACACTGTACCTTGAGGCAGTTGGGGTGCACTATCTCGTTGCAGATGGAGCACTCCATGAGCATGAGGTTGAACTTCTCCTCGCTGCCCTCCACAGTGTCCTCCTTCCCCGCCTCTCCACACACCAGACACACAGCTGTGTGTGGCAGGACAGGCTGCAGGCAAAAACCAACCATAGAACCTTACCCCACACATAGTACTCACTACATTTACCCCACACATAGTACTCACTACATTTACCCCACACATAGTACTCAGTACACTTACCCCACACGTAGTACTCACTACATTTACCCCACACATAGTACTCACTACATTTACCCCACACAAAAAGTACTCACTACACTTAAACCACACGTAGTACTTATTACTTCACATATGGCAATAATGCAGTACATTATTGCCATATGAATACTTTTTTTAATGCCTTATTATTACACTTTTATTCAACCTATCGTAACCTAACGTATCCTATGGTGCTTTCTGCACCATAGGATACGATGGGAACCAAGGGCACAGGGCCGTTGGAGGGGGGGACGACGACTTACAGCGATGCACTGCCTCATGATGCAGGACTGCTTCATGCGGCCCGGCCCGCCAAACTTCTTCATGTCCTTGCAGAAGTGGCACTCGCCGCACTCCGTGCGCATGCACGCCTCGCACTTCCGGCAGCGCGTCCTCCGCCGGCGTGCGCCACTGGACGTCCCCCGGCTGGACGAGGACAGCTTGACGGTGGACGCCGGCGAGGCGGCCATCTTGGGCTTGGAGCGGTTGGCAGGGCGTGCCTAGGAGAAGAGAGGATTTAATTGGCTTATTTTACTTCAATCTTATTTATATTTATATATATATATAAACATGTGGGGATCAAAGGTCTGGGAGCACTAGTAAAGATATTTATTTTGCATTTGTTTTGAACGTAGTAATAATAATAATAATAATAATAGTAGTAATAAAAATAATCAGGGGTGTCGTTAGGCCTGGACATTCAGGTCTTAAGCCCCAGATCTTTTGATCCAATTGCAATAATGTATTTGTACACCCGATTATTTACACAACGGCATAGCTGCTAATTATGCTGCTAATAATAACAATAATAATAATAATAATATGTTAAGCTTATGCTCATTTATTTAATGTATTCATGTCAGCTTGTGTTGGGGAGGGAAAAGGCTCTGAAAGAATAGCTTAGTGCGCCTTTAAGCTCACGCCCAAAGAGGACGTCCATATTTAGCTCCCTGCTTGCATGCTTATACTGCACTGTTCTCTGCGGTGGTGTGTGTGTGTGTGAGGGGGGGGGGGGGGGGGGGGGGGGGTTTTT
>JAODUH010001082.1:0-13093 GCA_027564835.1 Typhlichthys subterraneus
TCTCTCTCTCTCTCTCTCTCTCTCTCTCTCTCTCTCTCTCTCTCACACACACACACACACACACACACACACACAGCCTACATAAACACATGCACACACAGCAAACACATCTCTCCCCCTGGAGGGGCTAAGTCCATTCGGTTTAATCGTGACACACAGAGTGAGTGTTGTCAGGGTGACTAGGTTCCATCCACAGTGACACTGTCAGGGCTTGGCCTGTAGAGGGTGCTGCCAATACCTAACCAGCCCTAATGTAGAGCAGGCGGGAGAGATACAGACAGACAGGTCAGAGGAAGGCACACAGAGAGCACTGTAAAAAGGCTTTAGAGTGGATCTCTTCATTATTGACTGAATGAAAACTGTTCATATCAGATAGAAATAACTTATTTGTTAACTTTTTACATTTAATTTTGCAGTATTACACATGGCTAATAAACACAAATACAGTTAAGCAAAAAATGAAGACGTGTGTGTGTGTGTGTGTGTGTGTGTAAAACCTACGTGTAAAGCGGCTGCAGTTGCAAATGAGAGGACTTCTGTGGGGGCTGGTAGCCATAAGAATCAAAGCCACCAATGAAATCAACTTTGAAAGGAAATAGAAAGAAGAGGCTCTTATGTTTCTGACTTCAACAAGCACTGCATCTCAAAAGGAAACTATATATTTTGTCATTACAATCTATTCATGCATCAGCCTGAATCATATATACACAGTAGTACTGTATGTACAGTATATCTATATTATATATATAATAATCCCAGTGACATTATTGGTACACAATAATAATAACATAAATACAAATATTTTTCACTTTGTAACTAGAGATACCATCTCTTCATAATTTATTGTCAGAACTAATTAAATGTCAGATAATATACAGTACACATGATATTACATATAGGATTTGCTTTGTTTTGACAAAATTAGTATAACTGATGTTCTGCCATGACTAAATGTTATCTAATAAAACATAATAATACAGCAGTAACTGTTGTTCTAGTTTATTTTTAAAAAATTATGTTGGATGCACATTTATCAACTAAACAGAGAAATATTAATCATTCAATGCACTATATAGTTGTCTGCCTCCGTTACCAGTGTCAATATCAGCGAATCTGAGCCAACTCAATAATGACGTCAGATACGGTGACGTATTCGAACATGAAATTACACACCCCAGTGGGATAACACAACATGCCTTCGCATTTACAGGAAGTCGCGCCTATTATCAGAATTGGACGTCATGAGGCGTCAGCACTGCGAGCGGCTACGCAGATTAATTTCTCTCGAATACAATTTGTTTTGCAGCCCCCAGAGAGTAAGACAGGATGGTGGGTCTTGTGAATTTAGGCACCCACTACACAACAGACAAGACACTGACAAGCATCACCAAACCTCCCCAGATGGACCTCCAACGAAATATAATCTTAGTCACAATGATTCATTGACCAAACAGTGAAGTTACCGCGACACTCGGAGGGACGGACCTCTCAAAATAAAAGCACTCTCATGAAGCGGACACAAATAACTCTAAACGTCGGAAATAGACGAGAGAACTTACAGCTATCCTCGTCATCCTGGAAGACTTTGCTCACATAGCAGGCGTACACAAAGCCAAAGAGCTGTTAGAAAAACAAAGTGGCAGAAGTTATCATCCTCCAGACTGACTCACTGCAGATGGTGGCATAGAAGTTCCTTTCTGTGTACGTGATCGTCCAAGACATACCGCCAAAAGCACCTGCAGGGCTGAGCTCAACACCTCGATATACTGGTAGTCAAGGAGACACCCGGAGACCGTTATGACATGGTGGTCGTCAGGGGCGATGCGCGAGTCCTGCACAGGCGTTACTAGGCAACCAGGACCATGCTCCATCCACCAAGATCGATGGAGGGACGTGTTAAACGTCATCAGTAAGTCCCTGTCCTGCTAACACCCATGCCAAGAACACACAAACACAACCATGCACAAAAACACACACACAAACACTGTCTGGTTACGACTTATAGGATGCTTAAACACACACAAACAAAATACAGGTGCTTACCTGGGACAGGTGTCCCACCTCCAGGTAGAAACAGATGATGAAAGAGTTCCAGCCCACCCATAGCACCAGCCACACAGCATACTGCCAGTAACAGACACAGATCAATGTACGTGTGTGTGTGTGAATATGACTTGGAACATTCTGTAAATGCAACTAACCGCCATGTCAATTTTGCATCCCTAGTTGTAGTGGACAATATTCTGGACTTGTCTAAGTGTTTAAACAAGGCCCCCAGTAGTACATCTTGTCAGGGACTTCTAGAGTAGAACTGTATGACAGCCCCTACTGGGGATGAAATATACTCACAAAGATGAGGTATCTGGAGCGGAACTGCACAGTCCCAAACATGCCCAGAATGACGGCCATGATGTGGAGGAAGTTGGCCAGGATGGGAGCCCACTGGTAACCCAAAAAATCAAACACCTGCCTTTGGAGCGCTGCCACCTAGGGGAGAGGAGGGTGTCACACACATACAATGGAAAAATAGCACTAGAACAGACAAGAAAACAACAGCAATCACATTTAAAAAATACAATCATATAAGGTATATGTGTACAAACACACACTCACACCTACAAAAACAAATATTTGCAATTAGCAAGGAGTTTTGTCTTAAAACAAGACTACACACATATACACGTGCACACACACATGCACACGGACAGGAACACACATACACAGGTCTGCCGCAGTTGTTTCCATGGTAACTGCCTGGAGCACCAGTCAGCCCAGTGACTGTAAAAGAGGCGCACCCCCCTCCCCACCAAAAGCTCCCCCTAAAACTAATGAGAATCTATGGGCTGAATCCCCCTTGCTGCAAAACAACACAACTGCCCCGACAAACAATAGTCTCCACAGCCTTAGCATTCAAAATTTGTTTCCCTGTCTGCATTACACGCACGCCACAGAAATAGCCAGCGCGGGCTCACATTACACACTTGTTACATTTTGGTGGTATAGAACACACACACAGCTATTTGGAGAAGCAAGGAACAGCAAAGTTTCATTACAGAATGAAGACCAGATGGGGTGGGCAGGGTGAAGAATGTCCATCTCCTTGTTTCTCCAAAACTCCTTCCAAAAAGTATTAATGTTATGCTAAACCCAGACCCCTTGCGTCTGTCTCTCTCACACACACACATACACTAAATACACAGTACACACACAGGCTGCTCTTACGGTAAATAACTGCCATGCTTTCTCTCTTCAAAAGACAGACACACACACCCTTGTTTAATGTCTATAATGTGGCATGCCGCGCCGACAGCTGCATCTCCAAGCTTTGAGTGTGACTGTACATAGAGGGGGGGTGAGTAGAAAGGCCTGATTACAGTGTGTGGGTCTGCAACATACAGTGCTGCTGGCCTAATTATATCTTTATGGTGAGCAAAAAGATGGGGCTAACACGCACGCACGCACGCAGACTCTCACTTACCAACTGCAGTGAACATATCACCATCAGGGTGCATCTGCCGTCGCACGTCCCCATCTTGGATGGCTCGGGACGCGGCTTGGGGCCGCGCAGGCTCCTGGGGAAGGACGGGTCCCCGGACAGATCCAGACTGCCTGGTTGTCTCAGCTCACACCATTCCCGACTAGAACAACCTCCTTCTGGCAGCCCCCCTCGCGTATCACTTAACTATTGACGCGTTCCGTCAAACTGAATGATTCATGTCTGCCGCTGGCTTAGCTGTTAAAAATGAGTTGCGGGTGGTCGTCGTTGGCTTCAGGAAGAGTTACGTCCACTTCGCGTTGACTACTGCGGTCCGACCACTGTCGATTACCGAATCACCTCGACCACACCTTCTGGCGCCGAGCGAAGAGAGGGAACACACAAAGGCACAAAGAAAGAGCGATAGATGTCATAAACTGCTCTAGGCTAAAGGCAAAAATGAGCATCATATGATAAAAGGATCACACGGGGGGTTGGGGAGGAGGGAAGTGACCCGACAGAGCTGAGGTGAGGTAAGCTAGGCTAAATCTGCTACGAACACAAAGCAGTTCGTTGTGACTCACGGCTTTCCAGGAGCGGAGTCCTCCTTTTCCCTAACAGATATTGTCGATCTGTGGAGGAAAATGTAAGTAGACAGATGTATATTTAAAGCGGGCCGTGTTTTGACCGGGGATTGGGCTCCTCCACTCCGTCTCTCGGCGTCTTTTGTCAACAATCGCTGCCGGGGCTGGCGCAAGAGTAGCTGTAGGAAGAGAGGGGGTTGGGGGCTCTCAGTTACCACGACCCCCTCGAGGAGATGCCTGGATTCTGCAGCCCCGCGTTTCCGCGCGGATGAATAGTATCCTACCGCTCGAATGAAACACAAAAGAAACGGGCTCTATGTGGTGGTGGAGGCGACCCGCACACCAGAAATAATGAGTAAAAATATAAATAATCCCCGCCTACTACCATAATATTCATAGGTTAATGATTAAACACGGCATTCAGTTTCCCACATCATAAATACGCCTTCAGCCTCTCTTTATTAATCAGATTAAAAGATAAAAACTGAATGTGGACGCTACTTGTTTTCAGTAATTTTGTCACTAGGGTACAAATTGTATTTATTAACAACTGATTTATGAACAACGTAAATGTAACGGCTCAAAGCACATTCCTTATAGGACCATTGTCTAATAAGCAGTTTCACACACAATCATCACTCCCCTAAACCATTTAAAACACAGAGACCACAACAAACACCATCTAAAATCAAAATTTGACCAGTAACTACATTCACAAACTTCTAGTGCCCTTGTAGGCTAAATCAACAACAAAGCACACCTTTTTACAAATTGAGTTTATTAAAAGTTTGTCAAAGAGAGGGAGAGGAAAAAAAAAAACTTTGCTGTTGTGGTGACTGAACATAGTAAAACACATATTACATGTCCAGATGTAGTTCAAAGACTAACAGACTCCTATACAATTACAGAGACAGACTCTGAAACACCACCAAGTTCAACTCACGCATTCCTACACAGACACACTTGCATTCACACATCAGCAAACGCACTACTGGATTTCACCCATGTAGAGACGTTTATCACTGGAGCCAGAGAGCACTGTGGATAGAGATCAGGACAGAAATAAGACCAGAACTTCAGCTATTGTCCTAACTTCTCCAAGCATATTCATTGCCTTCTACAAAAATGTTAAGTGTGTAATGTGATATTGCAGTTGTGTTCTAACCTATGGGCTCTTCGGGGTGGAACGCCACTTCATTTACAGAGCCTGCGTGACCTGGTAGCTTGTACAAGATTCTACGAGAGGTGGTGTCCCAAACATACACAAATCTACAACACATCAGGTACATCAAGAATTACGTATACGAGATATTACAGCTGAGGCATAATGACAACAATACCATAGGTGATACAAGTGGCACATATACATATAACCCAATATCAACTGGCATTTTGGATATTAATACACCTTGGTCATAAATACATTACAGTAATCATGTCTGCTTGGTCTCACGTCCTGAAACATGTTTGTCAAATTTTCCATTTTGCAATGAACATTGTGCATCAACAAAAGGTATTCAAACATATTGTTGTTTTTCCTCAATTATTCAATTTATTGTTTATTTACATCACTCAACATAAACCTTAAAGAATAAGCAAGCACATCTTTGACTTTGAACTACTACAAAGATGGGAGTAAGCCTTTGTTCAATGGGTGTCTATGTGTCTGGTATGTGCATGTGTGAAGTTGCTTCTCACCTGTCAGCTGAGCCTGCAGCTATCTTACTGCCATCGTTAGACCAAGAGCACCGCAGCAGATTCTATGAGACAGGACTGCACGTTAGTACCAACACTCAAGCCTAAATCTAAGTGTCGTCGTGTCATAATGGACGGCAGGCAACTCGTTTTAGGACATTTATTGTAAACATTAAATGAGGCATGGATGTCATAAAACTGACCTCACCAACATGACTCAAACATGGTTATTCTGCTACTAGGGTTGCAGTGATAATAGATCTCAAAAAGGGGATCACTATTAGAGAATCTTCATGGAAAGGAATGGGAAATATGTTGTTCGGTGTACTCTATTGTAAACTGTAAAACTCAAAATTAATTCCAATCAATAACACAAACAATTGTGTAGCGCTACATTGCCGAAAAGGAGGAGGGCATAAGGAGTTATTTTATTACCTTCTCAAAGTTGTGAACATTTCCCTGGAAAATCTTCACACATCTCTCCTTTGGGGCGAAGGGCCGAACATCCCAAATTCGCACTTAACATGGAGATGTACAAAACATAAATAAAGGACACAAATATAAAAAGACACTTCTCTCTCCCACTCATACACACCTGTGTTGTCCATGGAGTTTGAAAGCAGGTAGGACCCCTCGGAGCTCAGACTGAGTCCAGTAATGGAATCTCCATGGCCATGCATACCATAGATCAGCTTATTCTGCCTCAGGTCCCACACCTGCAAAGCAAAAAGAAGCACGGGTGTCATTGGTGGGAAACAACTTTTAAAATGTCATCATGTTGTTGCATTGCTTTTCCATTGCTGCTCAAACCATGTACCTTGATGTCATTGTCGATGCCTCCAGACAGGATCTGATCACTGGTGTCATTGAAGGTTGCAGCCAGCACCTGATAGGTGTTCTGGAAGGTATGGACTGACCCCTTCTTTCGAATGTCCCACAACTGTATTAGACAGGCAAACAAACAAAATCATGATTTTATGCACTTTTACACTGACAAGTCAACATAAAATTGAACTCATAAAAACCAGGGCCCGAATACCATTCTACAGGATTTAAATTCTTGTTGGTATTTCCGAACAAGTGTTGGAATACTCATCAAAACTCCATGAGAAACACTCAGCATGTTTCATAACCCATAAAAAATCCAAGCGGGCAGTCAGACCGTTTGTAAGCTTTCAATGTGTGCACGCGACTGTATAATATCAGGTACAATAAACATCTTGTTAGGATACGGGCCGGAGGGAGGACGAAGACCCAGGCGCGGAACACAGAGGCAGTAGACGACAGATAAAAGTAAAGGAGCTTTATTACACAGTCAGGTGAGGATATAACCGCTGGTGGGGGCTGTAGCGTTGAGGTCGCTGGCGGCGAGGTGCAGCGTTGCGACCGCTGGCGGCGAAAAGCAGAGTTGCAGACGGGCTGCGGCGAAGAGAGGACAGACGTGGCTTTCTGGCAAAGAGAAGCAGACGATACTGCTGGATCGCTGGTACGTGCATCCGTAGAATGGCAACGAACTGGCAACAGGTGCTGGGACGGAATGCCTCTAAAACCTCCGCCCAGGAAGCTGAGGTGAGGTTTCTGCATGTGAGGCTAATAGGGAGCCGATGACGTGCTGGGAGCGCTGTCCGGTGCTGAAGTCCCCGCCTGACCCTCTCCAGTGCTGAACCGGCCGCGAATCGTGACACATCTACTTAAAATGTTGAGTTACTCACCTACGGATATGGGCCAGATTTGTAGCATTCAGACACCAAACAAATCTGGCCCATATCCGATTTTTTACGCCCCTATGTGACTCGGATTGGATCTTTTCACATCAGTGTGAACAGCACAAATCACATGGAATTAGATCTTTTCTAATCTTACTTGGGCCACTTTAATATACATATGGTACTAAATCAGATAAATATCTGATTATTTTAAATGCGATTTCAGTCAAATCAGAGTTCATGTGACTTTGACTTCACTCTAGATAGACAGTCACTGTGTGACTCACCCATGGGACTCGCTAGCATAATCATGCTCACTATCATAGCCATTGTAGGTTGACATTCCTAACAATTCTGCGCACGGAAAGTTGTAGATCTACTTGCAAGCGAACATAAATATGGAAGCTGGAGGTAGTCACTGGATGGACAGTGAGCCAGGTATTAAGACCGTTGCACACAATACATGCATGTGATTGGTCAAGGGACAGAAGGCAGGAAGATATACAGAGTGCGCGCACACATACAAGCCGCGCACAAAATACCACCAATGCCTAGTCACAAGATAGGCTATACTGTACGTTTTTGTGTTTGAGTGAGGGATCTTAGAAAAAAAAAAAGCACAATTCTACCCCTCTACTGAACCTTTACTGCAGTTATCCAGTGTATGCCAATAGACCCCATTGTGACCAATTTAAACATGAAATGCATCATTCTGATTCACCTTGAAATTAATATGTTCTGATCTCTATCATGCCTACTGAAATCTTCTCAAGTCTCTCGTAAAAAAATCTTATCTGATAGGCTACTGACAGTACATTCAGAAAGCTACACTTAGGCTAAATTTTTTCTTCTCACTTCGTGTCACTGGAGGAAAAGCAATAGAAAACGTTGGATCAGAAGTCTGGAAAGGAACAGGTCTTGTTCTTTTGCGCATTCGGTCAGTTTAGAACCGTGACCATCAGTTCACACTCAAATCTGATACTGGCCACATTTAAGAAGGTAATTTGAACAGCAAAGCAAGAAAATCAGATTTGAGCACTAAATCAAAATTGAGCATTACGGATTGCAGTGTGAACGTAGCCATAATATCTACCAATAACATCCACCAATAACTCATGGTCAAAAGTGATCGTTACATTGGCAAATGTCCAGACAATCTAATCAAATATATTCCAAAACACATTATTATATTAATAAATACTACACGGACTGCAGTTGCATTCATTTCATATAAGATGGCAGACACTAGTTTGACATTACATTAGCCTAGCTCTCAAAACAGCCGCTGCATGCTGCAAAGCTTCGATTGATAGATCAATTGAACCAATAGGAGCTGTGTCTACTTGCAGTAGCCAATGATAGTCGGTGTTGAAAGATGAGCCTGTCTCTATGCTTACAGTCTAAGCCAATTGAAACTGAATATGATGTTTAGGGTGACAATGGATATAAAGCACTGCACTAGCACCGGAATTACAGATACAGACTTGTGTGAGTGACCATACTAACAGCTATCAGTCGTTCAGCACAGAGTTGCGTATGTAACGTAGTGCTAATCGACTGTGGCTGAGACTAGGATAAATGTAATATCATTGGTTGCAAATCTAAGTGAAAAACACAAGTGTGACTGGGTTATTAAATACAAAAAAAGTTAAAATTCAAAAGTTGCCCATCGCTTTTCAAGTGTCTTTCTACACTTAAGGTGACTTAACATGTTTGTTTTTTCATTTAATAAAACTCTGCTCAAATCATAAGAAAACATTGTAATCTAAATGGATTCAGTGTGTAAAGACTTCCCAGGAGAACAGGTCCCTAGTAGGGAGCCGTGCATGTTACCTTGACCGTCCCGTCATCGCTGCCAGTACAGACCAGCTGTGGCCCTCGGCGGGCTGGGTAGCAGGAGTTGACGAAGGAGGTGTGGCCTTTCAAGCGCTTTATCCTCTCACCTGTTTCACTGTCCCACACACCTACAGTTTTGTCTGTGCTCGCTGAAAACAGCATGCTAACGAGCACACACACACACACACACACACAAAAATAACTTCATCAGCTGTTCAATAATCATCAAATGAAAATACTTATCAATGAGACCAACAGATGCAAGAAATAGTGTTTCTGTGTGCTGAATGTTGCTCTCTAATGCTCAGGTAATGCCATTTATTTATGTCTGTGTTCCTTATAGCTGTGGTCTATTAGGATTTTTAGTTTTCCTACTGTGATTTTGGTTATTAATAACAAGCAGTATTACATACCTGCCATCTGTGTTATAATGCAATTCCATCACTGCTCCACTGTGACCCTTCAGTGTGGCGAAGTTCTCGCAATCTCCATACACATTCCACATCACTGAAGACCGCATGACAAGTCAGTAACGGAAACGCACAACTCAGGGAAAATCTGGATGCAAATGTACATCAATCTTTGGCATTACATTGCAAGTGAAATATTGAATGTGAGGGTTTACTACTTACATATGAGCCTGTCAAATCCAGAGGAGGCCAATGTGGCTCCATTAGGGTGGAATTTGCAACAGTATACCTCTCCTTCGTGGCCGGACATCAGCATTATGGGAGCCTGAAGGCTGGAGCTGCGTGGAGGACCCTACGGTAGTAGGATTAGTCATTATTGTGGCATTATGTGCTTGACTTGACTTACCCATACGTCAGCGATATAAGTGCATATAACATGTTTTCATTGACTATTGAAATAAAACGAGTACTTACCTACGTCCATTTTGTTAGTACCGGTAGGCTAAGTTAGTACGAACACGTCCTACAATTGCTAAGTGATCAGTTATATCTATTTGCTGGAGATCACTCATGATATTTAAATTTGTTTGTGACTAACAATAGTAATCACTGTAAAACTACTGACCAAACCCCCCATTTTATAGTACGTTTGACGTCTTCACGTACCATCGCCACGAGTTGTTGGGACTGAGCCGCAGCGACCAACTCAGTTCGGGGCCGCTTGACACCCGTGGCCACCACGGCCATATCTGCAGCTCTCTTCTTTTGGTCGATCATCACTGCTTGATGCGTCAAATCACTCGATACACCAATATTGTGATTGGAATTCACCTAAATGAACCAGATTCCTTCAGAGAGAAACGAAGAGCTAACATACACCAACGAAGAACAACAACATCTACTTCCGTTAATTATGTTTCTTCTGATTGGTTCAGCTTTGTGACGACAGCAATGATTGGCTAGAGATGTTGACAAGCTTTTTTGCACCGGATGTAATACCAAATCGAATTTGTAAACACGCAAGGTAATGTAAAATTAAACGATTTTTACACACACAGGCACAGTGTGCGTTTGTTAAAATTGTTTACTATATGTATAGCTGTTAGAACATACATTACTTATCCGTGTTTTATTTTTTATGTGATTTTGAAGCAGCGTTAGGCTAACGCCAAGCTAGTCAGTCTGCGGTGTGAGCTGGTGCTAACGAAAGAAGTGCACGAAGCATTCTCACAATATGGGCACAACCAGTAGCCTAGCCTACCTCAATAAGCTAAATAAATAAATAAAATGTTACACTGCAGACATCATACCATTTAAATGTCTCGGTACACTTTGTATTTTAACTGACAAAGAAGTACGGTATACTCTTCCAAATGGACTTTCCAAGGGTTCATATTTAAAAAACGCCATATAAATTAAATATATAAAACGTGTTTAACCCTGTATACCATTAAAATAAAATTAATGTTGTATCTGTAATATATGTACCGTTATATATTTGATATTTAAATCCACCGACAGAACAGTATATTTTAATTGGATCCCACAATCTTAGTACCGTAGGGGTTTGCTCAATGAGAACTATTAGCAAACCAACCAGGCTCTGCTATTGGTCATTGTTAAATTGTGTGGTAGTAGAAGGTATTCTCATGCTTTTGTCCACTGCATTGATTGATTGAATACTTTTGCCCTAAAATATATAACATTTAAAACAATTATCTAAATAATAATTGTTCTCTCTTGTTTTAATAGTTTCAGACCATAATTCGTACTTCCTTTGGTCACAATGTCTGATTCGGACGGCCCACCACCAGAACCCGCTGGGTTAGAAGGTCTCCCACCGATCTATAGCATTGCCAAAGGAGAGGTGGTCTCTGTACAAACATATGGTGCCTTTGTCCGTTTGCCTGGCTACAAGAAAGAAGGTTGGGAAAAACCTGTTTCTGTGCTTGAGTCATTCTTTAGTTTTTGTTTGTTTGTTGCATTACACCAAAAAACATCTCTCCCGTGCCCATGAAGGTTTGGTACATGTGAGTGAGATGTCGTCCTCACGTATTGAGAATGCATCAGAAGTCGTTGATGTGGGGGAGCAAGTGTGGATCAAAGTAATCGGGAGAGAGGTACAAACACTCGCTTATGTTGAACATCCACTTTAAGGGTCATGTAGAGATTGTGTTACATTACATTGCCTATATCATTAAATATTGAATTAAAGAAATCAATATGTGAGTGTGAATAATATCAGCTAGATTCATCCTACAGCTCTCAACTTGTTTGGACCCATGGCTCCCAAACTGAATTGGTTCAGCTAGGAACTATTATTTTAATGATGTAATACAAATATAATTAAACAAACACTATAAACTACAAACACCATTGAAAACATATATGTATATGTTTTCTTGAAACCCCTGGTTGAGAACCACTTGTATAAAGTAAATTAAAAGTGTGCATTCCACATTTTCTATAATATATAAAATGCTATAATATTCTACCAGTAGCTATACACATTTCACATCAGAAGGCGATAGAAAGGGGTGATATGTGTTTAATATGACTGTAATTATCCCTTGTCTCTCAGATTCGCGATGATAAGGTGAAGCTATCCTTCTCAATGAAAGCTGTCAATCAGGGAACGGGGCGGGATCTAGACCCCAACAACGTTATGGCAGAGTAAGTCCTTACGTGTGTGTGTGTGTGTGTGTGTGTGTGTGTGTGTGTGTGTTAAATCGTCACTGTGTTCCATTGTAGACAGGACGAACGGCGTAGAAGGAACTTCAGAGACCACACAGGAAGGAGGATCACACTGGAAGCAGTTCTGAACACAACATGCTCCAAGTGTGGCTGCAAGGGTCTGTACCAGCGTTTAGGATTAGACATAAATGACCTACGTAACTCACTATATTCTATCTTGTATTCATGTAGCCATTAATGATATAATTAATTTCTCTGGTTAGGTCATTTTACTAAGGACTGTTTCTCTGCCCCTGGGCTGCAATATGCTCTTCTGCCTGACGAGGGCGAAGAAGAGCCAGCACCCACCATCATTCCACCGCAGCAAGTCTCTGAGAAGAAAAAGAAGAAGAAAAAGGTGCAGTTCTCTTTTTTTATCTTACTTGTGGCTTTTGTTACATGACTGTGTGTGGGAGTGCTGTTTTGTCATCTCATAACTGTCTTCCATCTTCTTTCTAAACTCTGACGGAGTATTACAATGCAGCAGCTGTTTCCATTTGGGTCATAACACATCAGCAGAAACACTGGAATAGCAATGAAGGATCAACGGACAGCATTAGATTTGTGGAAAGGGCGGGGGGGGGGGGGGGTGCGTCCCTCTTTTATGCAGAACAGAACCACCCACCGTTCCATGAAAGTCAATGGGGAAAACTA
>JAODUH010001084.1:0-13092 GCA_027564835.1 Typhlichthys subterraneus
GGATTTGTGTGTAATGTTTTGAAAAAGGGAGAATAGTTCTGAAAAATGTGTGTTAGCGGTTGAAAAAAACTGTAAGAAAGAGTCTCTCTCTCTCTCTCTCTCTCTCTCTCTCTCTCTCTCTCTCTCATATATAATGGTCTCTCTAAACATTCAAGTGCATTCAACAGAGGCAAACAGCTGTGTGTGTGTGTGAGAATTATATACGCATGTAGAAAAACAGACACAGGCTACTTTTACTGTATGTGATGTGTGTGTGTGTTTGTGTGTGTGTGTGTGATAATGATACACTCTCCCATGGCCGAATATCAAGTAGTATCAAGGTCACCAACCCCAATGGGCTTTTGAAATGTGCCTCACCTAGAAATAAATACACAAGATGGATTCACATAACTGCTAGAACACAATTGAGAACTCAACGGGGAATCTTCTTCAAAGGTAGGTCGTCTAATGGCAACCAGAGAGCAGCACAAAAACCTTCACCTTCACTCCAGAATCAAAAACGTAAATCAACACATGCCTCCTGTAAACAGTTAGCATCAAATTAGTCAACCAATCGTGACAAGGTTAGAGCAAAAGTATGAACTTGGTGACTTCATGTGTTCTACCATGACATTCTTTGTTTAAACAGCTTCATGGCATATGTACAGCAGGTAGGTGTAATTTCCTTCACAGAGCAGGCAACATGTAATTATGTAAAACATATTGAGTCGGCTAAATTCATTAGAGGATCGCTGAATGTCAAACAGTCTGGTTTAGATTATGTTGAAGTAATTCTCTCACACTGAATGTGTCATGAAGTCATATTTGCTATGTTGCTCTTCTGGGAAGAATTTGAAATGCTGCATAAAGACTTTAATATTGAGAACCATTACCTTAATTAGTCTATATGGTATTAAATGCTGTAGTATATATTTAGCTATGGTTAGCTTGGTCCACAAAGCTGATCCACCTCTCTACTGGTAGTCTGTATTCTCAAAATACCCAGGTATGTTTTTGAAGGCTCAAAATGCAAAATTAAAGAACAAAACCACCAGTACATTTGGTAGTCTGCTTTGTAAACAGTAGACACATTTTTTATAAACAACGGAAGTTGCCCATGTTTTAAACATCTACAGTAGTTTCCCGCTCTAATGGATTAGTTTGTTGGTAAAAGCTGGGTTAAGTAGTTACTTTTTAAATGTAATCCATTTAATTTACTAGTTACCATTTACATTTAATTTACTAGTTAATCTGGTGTTTCTACACAGCCCTAGCTCTGTACATAGGAGCACAAACAAGTGGTGCAGACCGCACCACACAGCATTGCCCCAGCCTAGGCAATGTGTGTCCAATCGGAGGGGTGGATTTTAGGGTGTAGTTACACTTTAAATAAGTAAGGTTGAAGGGTATTGTGGACTCGGGAACAAGTCAGATACAGTAGGTGTTAAAGGTACAGTCAGTATTATAAGATAATTGTAAGCTACTACAATTTTGTGACGCATTTCACTAGCTTACCGTTCTCTGTGCGTGCTGAAAAAGCAGCCTATTCTTTTACACAGCCCTGGCTTCGTAGATAAGAACATAAACAAAGTGGCGAACACCGCTCGCAACAACAATGCCACTTGGCTTCGCGATGTGTTTCAATATGTGGGCGGAGCTTCTGAGGGAGATTGTTGTGATTTGAGCTCAAAGATAGCAAGCCTGCTCGAGTGTGACTAACCCCGACTTTAAAGCTAAACAAATAGTTGTATAAATATGAGCGCACCTGAACTCAGCTTCCACAATTGGAGCAGCTACTGACTTGCATCTGACAAGTCAAGAGGTAAACAAACTAACGGCCAGAGTGTGTCCATTAGACCATGTCCTGTGTTGCAGGAGTTGACAAGTGAGTTTAACGTCACCTGGTTTCAAGCAGCAGCTGTGTCCGCTTCGCTTTCTCTCTGAGTGACAGCGAAGCCCTATCTGTTTCGTGTCAGTATTCCCCTGACGCACAGGGTTATATTACCTGTTTAGAGCAAGGCATTAACACTGCCAGGGTTAGTGGTTCTCTTCCCAGTTTAGAGCAAACTTACAAGTTATATTCCTTATTTTCTTTGTGTAGAGCGAGGCACTAACACTAGAAGTCATTTATATTCCATATATATCCTGTGTAAAACAAGGTGTTAACAGTGTCAGGGTTGCAGGTTATATTCCCTGTGAATAGCAAGGCACTATCTCTGTCAGGGTTGCAGGTTATATTTCCTGTGAATAGCAAGGCACTCTCTCTGTCAGGGTTGCAGGTTATCTTCCCTGTGAATAGCAAGGCACTAGCAGCACCAGGGTCAGGGGTTCTATTCCCATACCTGTCTGGCTGTGTTAGACAACTCGTACAGGAAGTGAAAAGAGCACACTTCCTCCCATGCCCACAGGCAGGTCCATGCAGCTGTCAATCACATCCTCCCCCAGAGATAACAGGTTGCCTGGGTGCCACGGGCAGTTGGAGTGGCAGCCTGCTGCAGCCTTACACCTGTCTCCCTACGCCTGCACTAGATTGATATCCATACGCCAATGCTGCTGTTGGTGCGAAGAAAATAGAGCCGTCCGGCTGCACGCCTATTTGTGTCCCATCACGCCTGCCGTCTGCACAATGACTCACTGGGTGACAAACACGGCTAAAGATGTCTGTCGCATTCATCTTCCACTTTGGCCTTAATAATGTCCACATTCTGTAGTGGGACCTGTCTGGTGTGGTGTGGTCTGGTGTGGTCTGGTGTGGTGTGGTCTGGTGTGGCCTGGTGTGGTCTGGTGTGGTGTGGTCTGGTGTGGTCTGGTGTGGTGTGGTCTGGTGTGGCCTGGTCTGGTCTGGTGTGGCGTGGCGTGGTCTGGTGTGGTCTGGTCTGGTGTGGTCTGGTGTGGCCTGGTGAGGTGTGGCCTGGTCTGGTCTGGTGTGGTCTGGTGTGGTCTGGTCTGGTCTGGTGTGGTCTGGTGTGGTCTGGTCTGGTGTGGTGTGGCCTGGTGTGGTCTGGTCTGGTGTGGTCTGGTGTGGTGTGGCCTGGTGTGGTCTGGTCTGGTCTGGCCTGGTCTGGTCTGGTCTGGTGTGGTGTGGCCTGGTCTGGTGTGGTCTGGTGTGGTGTGGCCTGGTCTGGTCTGGTCTGGTGTGGTGTGGCCTGGTCTGGTGTGGTCTGGTGTGGTGTGGCCTGGTGTGGTGTGGTCTGGTGTGGTGTGGCCTGGTCTGGTGTGGTCTGGTGTGGTGTGGTGTGGCCTGGTCTGGTGTGGTCTGGTCTGGTGTGGCCTGGTCTGGTGTGGTGTGGCCTGGTGTGGTGTGGTCTGGTGTGGTGTGGCCTGGTCTGGTGTGGTCTGGTGTGGTCTGGCCTGGTGTGGTATGGCCTGGCGTGGTCTGGTCTGGCGTGGTCTGGTCTGGCCTGGTGTGGTCTGGCCTGGTGTGGTGTGGCCTGGTCTGGTGTGGTCTGGTGTGGTCTGGCCTGGTGTGGAGTGGCCTGGCGTGGTGTGGCCTGGTGTGGTCTGGCCTGGTGTGGTGTGGCCTGGTGTGGTGCGGCCTGGTCTGGTGTGGTCTGGTCTGGTGTGGTCTGGTGTGGTCAGTACTGAGACAACTTTGTTATAGGTTCCTGATTAGAATTATATGCAGTCTGATGTATTTAGAGAAGTAAATTAAATATACAATGTCTTACTGCCATCTAAGGTTACAGATCATGTTAAGCAAATACAGAGATTTCCTTTAAACATGTGCAAACACTGTTAACTGTTCTTTAAAAGCCTGATAGCTATGCCTTCATTGCAGAAATAAGCACTGTAGTGGGCTCTTCCCTTCTTTATGTGGGGAATTTGTGACTGTCTAAAAGCATTCAAAAAAGGTTTGATTTTGTATAAAGAATACATAAATAATGTATAAAAAATGTCTTGAAATAAAAGACTAACACAAATGACTGGACACAACCTTACACAAATGACTGGGCACAACCTAACACAAATGACTGGGCACAACCTAACGCAAATGACTAGACACAACCTAACACAAATAACTGGACACAGCCTAACACAACTGACTGGACACAACCTATCACAAATGACTAGACACAACCTAACACAAATAACTGGACACAACCTAACACAAATGAATAGACACAACCTAACACAAATGACTGGACACAACCTAATACAAATGAATAGACACAACCTAACACAAATGACTAGACACAACCTAAAACAAATGACTGGACACAACCTAACACAAATGACTAGACACAACCTAATACAAATGACTGGGCACAACCTAACACAAATGAAGCTGCTTAGAAACAAGGTCAAAAGCCGTTCTGCTCCCAGTCAGCAACTCCCTGTGGGTGCTATAGCCTTCTCCTGTTATAATCCTTTCCTGTAGAGGCCACGCCCACTTCTCCAGCACCACCATCGGCACACACTCACACAAAGAAATAATTAGTATTACACAAATACACATAACTAAATAATGATTCTACAAGCACACAATGTGGTTCAGAGTCAATGTGCATTATTTGACATTCGTGTTCAAATCAGCATCCAAATAATCTAACTGTCTTTATCTAGTCCAATCCTTCAGCCTTCGGCTGACACACCCCAGCGCTTGAGAACAGATAATGCTGGTTATATTTTCATGCTTTTGAAACTTACTTTTATAAACTAATTCAAATGTAGCTGGTTGGTTAATATTACTCTTTTCAGCAGCACAGTGTTTTTTAACTAACTAATTTGCGTAAGAGCAGGTGTATATAAACATCACGTTACAGTGTGTCGTTAAGTAACTAATTAGCATAAGAGCAGGTGTATATAAACGTCACGTTACAGTGTGTTTTTTAACTATTTAGCATAAGAGCAGGTGTATATAAACGTCACGTTACAGTGTGTCGTTAACTAACTAATTAGCATAATAGCAGGTGTATATAAACGTCAC
The DNA here is from genome assembly GCA_027564835.1 of Typhlichthys subterraneus. NCBI lineage: Eukaryota > Metazoa > Chordata > Actinopteri > Percopsiformes > Amblyopsidae > Typhlichthys > Typhlichthys subterraneus. Next base: position 4,907 of record JAODUH010001084.1, read on the forward strand.
ATTACAGTGTGTCGTTAACTAATTAATTTGCATAAGAGCAAGTGTATGTATATAAACGTCATGTTACAGTGTGTCGTTAACTAACTAATTAGCATAAGAGCAGGTGTATATAAAAGTTACGTTACAGTGTGTCGTTAACTAACTAATTAGCATAAGAGCAGGTGTATATAAACAGCACATTACAGTGTGTTGGTGTGTCCCAAAGACCACACTCGTGTTGTGTGATTAGGCAGAAGCAACTCCTGTATTGTCTGCGACACACAACCGTGGCAGGTAAACACATCTACTGTATGTGTTTACACACAGGCACAGATTAACATGGATCCTCACCCAACACATGCTGTAATGGCTTTGCTTGAGGCCGCTCACATTGTGCATGTGTGTATGCGCCTCTAGCATATTCATCAGTATAATGTCAACATGACAGAATGTTGACAGATGGACGAATGTGTGTGTGTATAATAGCATATATTTGTGTGACTTATGCATCAACTCCTGACAGTGTGTGTGTACTCATCAATACAGTATCTGACAGATGCAGTGCCTGTGTGTGTGTGTGTGTGCATGTGCGTGTGTTGTGTTGTGTACACCTCCAGCATACAAGCCAGCAGCTTTGTTTTTGCGCTGTCACTCACTGTCGACAGCCACAGGCCAAACAACAGTGTGTGTGGTGTGTGTGTGTGGCGTTTGAAGATTAACAATGGTACGGCCTGGCTCAAGGGCTGTAAACTAAACAAATGCAACACTCTAAACTAACTAACAGAATAACTGTCTGTAGGTGTGTGTGCGTGTTGCATGCTAACTAAACTAAGACACAAACCACAGAGCATGTGTGCTGCAACACCTCGTATATCAGTGAAAGGCTCAGGTGCCCTTCATTAGCCTAATTAGGGCCTATCCAGCCAATAAGGAGAAAACAATCATAGGCATGTTAACACAAGGCAGGGCCGTCACAACAATGGTACAGAGAGAGAGAGAGAGAGAGAGAGATATCTCAGCACTACACAATCAGTACATGATGATAGATGAATCATAGTCGTGTACAGACACTCACATGCTTGGTTGTGTAACACTTTTAGTGTGTGTGTGCGTGAGTGTGTGTGCATGCATGCGTGTGTGTGTGTGCGCATCTTTAGCCCATATGCTGGGGAGTGCTAACCTGACATGCCAGAGGTATTGTTGTCACAAGTCCATCTGGGGAGCCGTGCATCCAAACTGTTTGTAAAGGGCAGGTAAAAAATACTTGGCAGTTGATTGGATGAACCATCTGGTCGGTAGCTAGCTATAAACACGATGCTGATTGGATAAACAGGCCCGTATAGCTATAAACACGATGCTGATTGGAAAGTTCAGTTGCTTCTCGGACACATTCAGAATGATTCCAAGGCTTTCCAGACTGATTATCACGGCAAAATTAAACTGAAACTAGGGTAGTGCTCCCCTCCCAACCAAACAGCGTCCCAGCATCTGAATACCTCCCGTGAATATAAAGCTGCCATGGACGCCTTCAGTCGTCTCTAAGGCTCTCCTTTTATGAAAGTCAAACATCAGCGCCAGGCGCGAGCCGAACGCACGGAGCAAGACGTCTCTTTGATAACCAGCCACAGACACTTTCTAATGCGCGCGCATGCACACACACACACACATGCATCTTCTCTGGTGGTGCAGAGAGGCGATCAGACGAACAGCTTCATTCTTTTTCATCTCTGTTCATCTTCATGTTCTCCCCACAGTTAACAACAGGTTAGATAAGGTCAGCTAGTCGGCTGTCACTTTGACTGACAGCATGCCAAAGCTCTCTCTTTTTCTCCTCAATACACTCAAATCTGGTTAGGTGTTGACATATTTCCACGCCTATATATTCAATATAGATTTTAATGTATTTATTTAAAGTAAGGCACCACTTACACTGACCGAACCCTCCTCTACAAAAGTCTCATGACAAATTCAGATGTATTGACTGATTACACTGAATTACTCCAAATCTAGTTCATCAAGTATATTGTAGTATTGATAATATGACAGTTATGATCGCTTGCAGCTGTGCATATTGAAAAACATTTAACTGTCACTTCTACACAGCCCTGGATCCGTAAATAGAAACATAAAGAAAGTGGCAAACCCCGCTCACATCAACAAGTCGTAGCACTATGATTCGCTTCACAATGCATTTCTATGTGCGGGGCGGTGCTGCAAAGGAATATTGTTTTGATTTGAGCTCAAAGCTACGTTGAATGGCTTACTACTTGGTGTCAAATCAACATGCTAATTCCAAAAACAACTAGAAATACTTGGTTTTCATGGAATGGGTCCTTTAATATTGTAAACACTGAGACATATCCATATGATCATTTTGCTGCATGTTTGTTATTATATCAGCTTTGGTACAACATTTCTAAAACAGCCAATAATGTTGTCAACAATGAGACATATCTGCAATTACAGTATGGCATCAAACATCTACATGAATGTTATAACACTTCTTAGATGGACAGCCACTACATTTCCAAAGTATTTTATCACACACGAGACACACTGCTATCTAAACCATTCAGGGGTAAATGCTCAAAACAGACAAACATTTTCCAGGGCTTCATCGCTCCACAAGCACACACACACACACACACACACACACGCACTCAGGCACGCACGCACACACGCACACACACGAACACCTGCTCCACACACACACACACACAGCATGTGATTTAAACGTATTCCTCTCTGACATTTGAAGCGTCCGCCGGCTGAGAGATGAATAAATATCTAAGGCTCCTCATCTGTAATTAGCAGGTGGTCGGTTCGCCTCAAACACCAAGCGATTCCGCTTCCTGGAAGACTCCCTTGCTCCTGGTATTCAGGTGAGGGAGGCAATACAATAGACAGCAGGGAAAGATGCGCTGATGGAAACACATGGCCATGTGGGTGTTTGGGGAATGCCACAACAGCAGCTCAGGAGCTGCCTGAGACAAATGCAGAAACCGCCAGAGAATTGTGACATCATTTCTGAGGGTCCTCCAGATACATTAGTGCCGCAGCGCTTCATATTTTGGACAGGGTCTTTCCATGTGTGTAGCAATCGCTTATCACTGTAAGGGCCCTATCTTAAACCCGGCACAAAACAGAACAAAGTGGTACCAAAATACTCAAGTATCTTTGCTAGCTTCAGACCAACACAGTTGTCATTTCACATCCAGTTCCCACGTCATGGAAATCACATATTCAGTTGTACCCACTTGAGTATGGGCTTGTTGGTCTAATCATGAGGTGTGGTCTAGTGGAGAAACAGCTGTTTGACAGACAGACATAACAGATGTACAGTATTGGGGGTTTACATTGCACATTATACACCAAAATGTATTGTATTTAGGAATTAGGGTCATTCATTAATGGAGGGTCCAAATCACATAACATGTCATGTTGGTGTCACGGACATATAAGTGTAGGTGTCACAGGATTATACATTTAATTTGAGGAAGGAGTTCTAACCTAGGATGCTGTCGGCCTGCCATATGTGACTGTACTGTTACAGCCCGGAAAAACCGTGGCTAGTGGTTTGGTATGGAGGTTTACGTTTATAAACGGCACCTACACCTGAATGTATCTGTGTGTTATTTGGAACACTAGTGCTGTGATGTTAGGGTAGTTAATGGAGGGTCCAAATGTCATGAAGGCAAAAATGCTGTTAGGTAAGAACTTCACGTGCAGTCGTGGTGTACAGGCAAGATACGCCAACAACGAGTAGCCACACAGGATGTTTCACAAGTCCGCAAGAACGCAAGAACAGAAAAGAACGCATATTGAGAAACACACAGTATAGTGTGGCCATCCTAAGGCACACCTGTGCAATACTCATGCTGCCTAATCTGCATCTTGATGTGCCACACCTGTGAGGTGGATGGATCATCTCATAAGGAGAAGTGCCATTAACACAGGTTTAGGCAGATTTGTGAACAATATTTGAGAGAAATAGGCATTTTGTGTGCATAGATAAAGTATTAGATCTGAGCTCAGCTCATGATGAATGGGGGCAAAAACAAAAGTGTTGCGTTTATAATTTTGTTCAGTGTATATATAATATATATATATATATGTATGTGTACATATACACCATATATATGTGTACATATGTACATATATATATGGTGTATATGTGTACATATATATATATGTGTGTGTGTGTATATATATATGTGTGTGTATATGTGTTTATATGTAATATTATATAATGCATTATTACATCCATGCACTCTTACCGGTCCTGGTGAAGTAAAAACTGAAGAGTTGGAGGAAATAATAATTCAAAATGTATTTTATCTCAAGGTACGTCCACACAAACGCCTGCTGCTGCAAATCAGCTGGATGCTGCTTGCCAGCGAGCGGTTTCCATGGCAATGACCCAAATTATAGTTTTCCTCAGTGTAATTTTCTGCAAGGCACATGGTTGTCCTGGTCGACTCCTAAAAGTCACATCCTCAGGAACGGACGATACGGCCCGCTGATTTCTATGGGAATGTACTGTGCTGTCTCTGTGTGTGTGTGGGGGGTTAGCTATAGGAGCTCTTTTGGCCGCTATGGCCGATATAGTCCCTACTTACTAAAAATGTTGGTGCACGCACGTGGGTGTGTGGGTGCGTGTGCGTGTGTGTGTGTGTGGGTGTGTGTGTGTGCGTGTGTGTGTTTGTGGTTAGTTTTGGGCTCCCTCTCTTTGGGACAAACTGAAGGAAAATAAATAAGATCTCAGTCGCTGTCACAAGGCATCGTTGCTCAATAAACAAACAATAAATAGAAAAGTCCAAAAAATACACAGTACATGTATATTTTTGGAATCTCTCTCTCCCTGCATCTACCTCCTTCTTCTCACCCCCTTCCCCTTCTCTCCCCTCCTCTATTTCTATCTGTCTCTCTCTTTGCGTCTAATAGGATGTCAAAACAGGACGCCTCTGAGGTATCCTGAATGCGTCGTGCTTCCTGACACACAACTAAACATTCCCTCCAACATCCTGACACACAACTAAACATTCCAAATGTCCTGACACACAACTAAACATTCCAAATGTCCTGACACACATCTAAACATTTCCTCCAACATCCTGACACACATATAAACATTCCTATTGTCCTGACAAACATATAATCATTCCTATAGTCCTGACACATCTAAACATTCCCTCCAACATCCTGACACACATATAAACATTCCAAATGTCCTGACACACAACTAAACATTACCTCCAACATCCTGACACACATCTAAATATTCCGATCATCCTGACACAAATCTAAACCTCCAACATCTTGACACACCACTATACATTTCCTCCAACATCCTAACACACATATAAACATTCCCATCCTGACACACATCTAAACATTCCCATCATCCTGACACGCATCTAAACATTCCTATCGTCCTGACACACATATAAACATTCCTATCGTCCTGATACACATCTAAACATTCCCAACATCCTGGCGCACATCTAAACATTTCCAACATCCTGACACACATCTAAACATTCCAAATGTCCTAACACATATCTACCATTCCCTCCAACATCGTGACACACGTATAAACATTCCCTCCAACATCCTGACACACAACTAAACATTCCTTCCAACATCCTGACACACATCTAAACATTCCCAACATCCTGACATACATATAAACATTCCCATCATCCTGACACACATCTAAACATTCCTATCGTCCTGACACACATCTAAACATTCCCAACATTCTGGCACACATCTAAACATGTCCAACATCCTGACACACATCTAAACATTCCCATCGTCCTGACACACATCTAAACATTCCCAACATCCTGACACACATCTAAACATTCCAAATGTCCTAACACATATCTAACATTCCCTCCAACATCCTGACACACATCTAAACATTCCTTCCAACATCCTGACACACATCTAAACATTCCCTCCAACATCCTGACACACAACTAAACATTCCTTTCAACATCCTGACACACATCTAAACATTCCCTCCAACATCCTGCACACATCTATACATTCCCTCCAACATCCTGACACATCTAAACATTCCCTCCAACATCCTGACACACAACTAAACATTCCCAACATCCTGACACATATAAACAATCCCAACGTCCTGACACACAACTAAACAAGCGCATCCAATGTCCTGACAGCCAACTACGGCTACAGCCTAAAGCGCAAGTCTACTTAGCTCAAAAATTGCTATAATCAGGCATAAGGATGCATAGCACAACCTTACAAATGCCTTTTTTAATATTGAGAAATGCTCCTCTCCTCTCTGCTGACAACTCTCTCTCGACCTAAAATTAACTTCAACAGACACCTGCCTTCTAAAACCATTAGAAATTCACTTTTTCAAAAAGAAACTGTAACTGCTTTTGGCATAATGTAACCTTTTATAAGGAGTAGACACTAGACCAACAACTTCCAATTAAATCCATCACTTAATTTCCAATGTTTGTCAAAAACATACTTCTTATATTAAAACATTGATTTCACAAAATGGAATAGCTTGAAAATACATACACTACAGTGGTGGCTGGTCGTTTCAGAAATAAAGGAATAAAAGATAGATAGAGAGATAAAGTTTGTTGCTAGTTATAATCACAAAACATGAACAAAGCAGGCCTAATTACCAAACGAACTGAGAACTCGATATATAGACTGCAAAAAAGTATACAAAATACAAACACTGTATCGAGCACTCTCTGATTTACTGTATACGAACGAGGCAGAACGTCTTTCTGTCAAAGATTGGCTGTTTATTTCGGGGTCCGCCCTCATTGAGGAATCTGCCAAGAATCAAACAAAGAAGCTGAACTTCGAGGCGGGAAACATTTGCATTAAAGAAAGCCTACTGTCCAATATAAGCTGAGATGTGTTTTCCTATAGGAAAAGCTCTCATAGACCGCCATTGAAGCTGAGCGTTAGGACGGGAATCAAAATGACGCGTTTTGGCTTGTTGTCCAATTACCGTTGATATTTTCACCATAGACACAGAGCCATAGCACTTGAATCTCTCATAAGATCCCTTTGAAGCTCAGCTTTAATAGTGGTCTATAGAGCCGTGCTTCCATTGGTCTTGTCAGATAAGCTGCTTATGAACACAGATAGACGTATTGCTAAATTAATAAAGGGTTCGACTTCAATAAGGGATATAGTGTAGATGCTGTACACTTAGTAATATTTAGGCCTAAATACAATATTTAGTAATATTTAGGCCTAAATACCATTGTTGTCATGATGTATACTTTAGTAAACATAATCGTAGGGGAAGTTGAGCTTCCCCTGTTTTCTTAGAGCAATCGCCTCTGATACACTTCTAGTATATTATTAGCTTGGTAAAAGTATATAACATGTTCTTTGAAAAATTTGGAACCAGTTCCAGGCCTGCCAAACATCAGCAAGGAAGCAGCTGCTGCAACTAAAGTTGATTTACTTTTGCTGACCCTAAAATATGTACAATATCAACAAAACAACATTTGTTGTTGGAAACTGCAACCATTTTTCTGCTGTCGTGAGCTGAGATTGTGCGGCTCTATTCAACAAATAGTCAAAACCAGTTGTTTTGTTTTGTTTTGCTTTACTGTAGATGTTGCCAAAATCACATGTCAAGCGGGTGTCACAGACTATACATTTAATTTGAGGAAGGGGATCTAACCTGGGATGCTGTCTGCCTGTCATATATACAGTACCTGTACAGCCGAGGGGAATCGCGTCCTAATGTCCAGAGGGCATCTTTCATTGGTGATAAAATGTGGCCCGCTGACCGATCCTCGTGGCACAAAGCCGGATGAACGTAAGAAAGTGGGAACAAGCGGTTGCACACTGTATCAGGAGATCACAGGAGATGGATGGGGGGGGCTCGTATACCCAATGAAAACAAATGGAGTGGGTCCGGACGGAAGCAATTGCAAGAGTTTTCCACGGTGACAGAGATGGATAACTATCACCTTGCCCAGTCAGAGGGCGGGAGTGGAAGGGAATCCCCGCAGTTGACACCACAATCCCTCCAAAACCTAATTTGTCACCTCGGCATCCAATATCCCCGTAAACTTAACACATTAGCTCTGTTGGGAGCACTTCAACCGAGAGAGAGAGAGAGGGAGAGAGAGAGAGAGAGAGAGAGAGAGAGAGAGAGAGAGAGAGAGAGAGAGAGAGAGAGA
>JAODUH010001085.1:0-13090 GCA_027564835.1 Typhlichthys subterraneus
ATTATACATAAAAGCTACTATGTCATGATCCACTGTATGGCCCTCGCAGATCCTGTAGAGCGAGAGACGTACAGTCCTTCTGCATCCCACATACAGTTACAATAATAGATCTCTGGCACCTCTACTGGCCTTCTCAAGTACTCGCGATGCGTAACGACTTCAAGGGCACCACTTTAGATGTCAGACTGTGTGTGTATGTGTGTGTATATATGTATGTATATATATATATATATATATATGTATATATATATGTGTGTGTGTATATATATGTGTGTGTGTATGTATATGTTTGTGTATGTATGTATATGTATATATGTGTATATATATATGTATGTGTTTTTTTTATTTGTACCTACTATGAAATGTTAGAATACATTTAAACAGCATATTAATCTTATCTCTGTTTTGGATTTCCATCCCTTGTTTTAAGATTGCCGGCCAAATTGCAAGGTAAGCTTCTTAAAAAAACTTTTAATAAAAAATGTATAAAACGGTATTTTATTTTTTATTTGCTAGATTTCTGTTTGCTGTCAAATCTTGTGTTTCCCCCCATCCCCAGTTTGTCTCGACAGGGCGGGACACGGCATGTGTTAAGGTTTTGAGGGACATTGAGCCAGGAGAGGAGATTTCCTGTTACTATGGAGATGGCTTTTTTGGAGAAAACAATGAATTTTGTGAATGTTATACATGTGAGCGGTATGTAATTATTAATTTATTGTTAAGTTTTTTTAATGTTACCACAGGAATACTGAAGTATTATTAATGAGTGTCTTAAAGCAACACAGTGTAACTTCTTCAACTTTATTATTTTTATTACATTTCTTCGTAGATCGCGAAGCTGTATGCTACAAGCTGAAGGATACAGAACCAGTGTTCTGAAGAGTTACCTGCGTTTGTGTTAATTGTTTGTAGTTTACAATTCTACTGGAAATATGGTATCAAACTAGGCTCTATATTCTTGCAGTGTAGGCTAAATGGAGTGTAGTGATAATTGATTCTGTAGGCGATTGAGAATATTTTTAAGATATATAACTAGGATTGCGATCAACACTGGGCCGGCCCTTGCACCGCTACGCACGTCGGGGAAATGACACGGATTTTGCTTTCAATTGTCACGTGCTTTGGACGCTGCACGATAGTTTTAAGCGATTCTTCCTTTACTCACTATGTGGCGCCAGAGAACACCCTAGTTACAAAGTGTGTTCCAGAATATGAAAAGTAGAAAGGAATATGAACATTAAAGGATGACTATGTCATTTGCTTCAGAAGCACATTTAGTAATATTTTTTGAAATTCTCTTAACACCCCGATAGCAATACCAAAATTAAATGCTCTGACAATACGATTAGAAATATCCGTTATCTGTGAGAGTCGCAGGAATGTGAAAACCGCGCACAGTCATAAAGTTCGGACCGAACTCAGCGATTAGCTGGCCTAACTGCCTGTCTGCATGAGCTACGTTCTTGCGCATACTCTGCTTAATTGTGCCCTATCGTGACCGCGGATTCTACCGAAGGAGTACAGATGGTTGGATGACTGAGGAAAGGGGCGGTACTTTTTTTTTTTCGATTGTATCTTTCAAAATCTGGCTAAGTTACTGGTTTTTCCAAGATGATATACTCATCCTTTAAACGTAAATCAAATAATGAATGTCATAAAAGGCTTACAGTAGGTGGCACTATGACTCCTAAATTACAGGTAGATGTCCTGAAGCCTACACTCAAACTCAAAAAAATGTGGTAGTGATTTTGGTAGTGACCTTGTACAGTGGAGAAACAACAACTTCCTGTTTCACAGCAAAGGATGGACAAGCCATTAAAGATAAAATTCACAAGCTTCACAGCTTAGCATCATTAATGTCGTAAGGCTTTTTTGAGATAGTTTTGTAGAAAATGTGGGCGACCTAATAGTAATAATATTATTATTATTATTATTTTATGCAACAGCATGAACCGGTCATTTTCTGTTTTCAGTAGGTGGCGCTATGACTTTGAGAAAATATTTGCATGCTGTATGTATGCATTCAGGGTAGGAATGTTATCAAACCTGTAAAGTTTGGTGTACATTAGAGCATGCACACAGAAGTTAACAAAACTTAATGTATCTTGGTTAATAATTGTTTTTTAACACCGCGCAACGGTGATGGGCGTCTTCAGCGAAAACTCTGTTTGGATAACTTTTAACCACCAATGTGTTTACATTGACCAGTGAAATTTGAATTATCTAGGAGGAGTTTGTTATAGTACAGTGTGTGGAAATCGCCAAAAATGACAAACTCAAAATGTCCGACTTCCTGTGGCAACACGATTGTTTGACCACCAACGATGCACAGCCTAACATTATTTATTTTTTATGTTATGCTATAGTATTGTAAGCTATATTTAGGATATATTCAACTATGATTTAAACTGTTGGCATTCAAGGTCAACACGGTGAAATTCCCGACTATTAGTAGGTTTACCATTTCACTTTTTTCTATTAATTATCAAAAGCCGTCTTGCCTTTTCCCTTGCATTGAGCGGATTTGCAACGGTTTAGCTCCGTGTGTGGCATGCAAAATAACTAGGTAAATAGTGTCCAGCTGCAACAGTCTCCCTGACATAGGCGCAGCATGCAATGTGGGTTTGCGTTGCATCAATGAAAACGACATAGCGAAAGGACTATAGAGATCTCAGCCTTCAGCCTGCTCTGCTGCATGCTACACATAGAGCTTGGACCTCTAGCGCATGAACTCAATGCAAGGTTCAAGTTCGCTAAAGGCAAGGTGGATGCAAGATTAACAGTTTTTCTGCCTCGCATGCTATTCACAGCATCTTGCTTGCCTGAATTATTGTCAGCATATTTAATAATTATTGTCAGTTAATATAGCCTCTTCGTGATTCTATAGCCTCACTGTCCCACACAAGTCTAATGTAAAAAATATAAACACAATCAATAAATTCTTGATTTTATTTTATAAATATTATATTAATAAAATTTATAAATATTTCCTTAACCCTCGCGCTGTCCTAAGGCATTTCAGCAGACTAGCAGCAGAGGGAGCAAACCGCGGAATGTCATGTGTCCGTGTTGTGGTTGCTGCCCACTACTGGCAAGTGCACCAGGTCATTTTGACCCATAGGACTGCGCGAGGGTTAACAACTGACTTTTTGTTACTTTGTAGAAATGCATGCTACATTGCAAAAACTAACCCTAACTAGTAATTTTGGCCACAAGGTAAACTGGCTTGGTGGCCCGAGTTGCCAGTGGAAATGTTTATAATTGTCTACCCCTGCGCCTGGACGCGATACACCTGCCACAGAAATGTTGTACATGTAGATAAAACGTGTCTCGTGGCTGCTTTGTTGAAGGAAAATGTCCTGTTACTTGTAGTTGGCACTCTGACTATAAGTTAATGTTGGCAAACATGTTCCGGCCGGGACTGTTAAGAATACTTCAGTTTGGTACAGGTTTGAGCATTTACAGATACCGTATGTACATTCGCCGCCACACCCTGGATAAGCCGTTAAATGAAAACTCAAACTTCCCAAATTCAGATGAACAACCATGTCAACTGAGACGCTAATATTGTTTTACACGACATTGCTTAGTAGGAATATTGGTTTGTTAAAATGGCCTACTTGCATCCCATATAGTTTGCCAAGCTTTTTAATGTGTGAATTTAGTGTGTAATTGATTAATGTTGTATCGTGGCGAAACGATACCAGCTAGACTGCACATATGCATAGTCTAATTTATTACAAGCAGGCTGAGATAGGTTTGAATTTGCAAAGTTGTTAACTTTCAAGGCTTAGTCTGTTTGATATGGTAATGGTAAATGGACTGCATTTATATAGCGCTTTTCTAACCTTTCGGCCACTCAAAGCGCTTTACAGTATTTTGCCTCACATTCACCCATTCACACACACATTCATACACCGATGGCGATTGCTGCCTTACAATGGCGTGACCAACCACCGGGAGCAGTTAGGGATTAGGCATCTTGCTCAAGGATGCTTACAGGAGATATGAGATGCTTATGAGATTTACACAACTGAACCTACGTTTTTAGTGTGAGAAATGTATTTCTTTAATGCTTGTTTTAAATAGGACTAGATAAGGCTAGGTTATTTTGGAATCCGGAACATTTTCTAAACTGTGATACAGAGATGACACTGGAAATACATATAATTTTTATAATGCTGTTGCTGCAGTGTGTGCAGGGCTAACAGCATGGAGCATGTTAGCAGGAGCGGCAATCACAGACAACACGTTCAATAACGGTAATACAATAAAATCATGTATACTGACCCGTATACACAAACAGCAAGTCTGTATGTAGGAAGCTTTCTCTAGGAAGTCGAAATAGTATCCCGTCAGCACTAGCCTATGTGTAAACTAGTATATATATTGAAACGCTGGTATATAACCCTACCAGCATTTCCGTTATCCGGTAATTATCCTAACAAGTCCAACAAATGTAAACTTTCTGTCAAAATTTCTGGTGAAAATATTTTCCTCCTAAGCACAATTTGAATTGTATTAATAAGATATAATTACATTTTCACACGACTGGGTTTGCGTATGTGAAACGAAACAACCACCACCACATTTGTCTCATATAGCCTACTCTGAAAAAGGACACTATTGCGAGCTACACGCACCATAACAACACAGTAACAAGCGCGAGAGATCCAGAGGGAACCGACACTAAGCTAAATTTATAAAGCATGGTATTTTATGTAACCAAGCAGGACTAATGTCAATAACAACTATGAATCCAAGTAAGGCTGCAAACTGCTTTGTTGTTGACACGACGTTGACGCGTCATTGCAACATGTCGTTATATAAATAGACCTGCAGACCGATTTTGACAGAAATAACCTACGTTTCATCATAGAAAGTAACAGCTTGAATTTTAACAGATTTGTCATAAATTACATTCACATTACTTGCATTTACTTGCTTTAAATACAGAACCAGAAACATATATTTTGATAACCTGTAATGTGTTAGCCCTACAGTAGGCTACATCAACACAGACTGCTTGATTACTGCAGGCATCAGCAGTGCAGCAGGTGGTCTACGACAGTCACTGTATCACAAGAATTATATGTAGGCCTATAATGATATTACATTTACATTCTTGTTCAGTTAACCTATTAGAAATGGACTAGAATGTTGTGTTGATTAAGACTACTTCAGCGATCGAGATGATCGCCGCTAATCGGCTTGAGGCATGTGTATGACTTGGGGTGAACGAGCCAAAAAATGAATGATCGTTTTATTTGTGTATGGTTTACATGTCGTAAAGTAAAATAATCGTATAAATAGATTTTTTACATTGTATTTATACAATGTAATAGCCTACTCCAAAATTACCGCAGACTGCCTAGTATAATCCCACTGTAGCGGACGCTGCAATATTAAAAAAGAACATTGATATATAGATCCAACAATAACTCATTAATACATTGATGTGATGTCATGTGATTCTTTGTATAACCTGCCTATAATTTGCTTTTAAACTCCATTTTACACACAGATAATATTTGACTGGATTTTAATCCAATTTTCCAGGACACTGAAACTTTCCCAGACACGTTGACCAGCACCAATTTTTCTAATGGAAACGCTGTGCCCTACATCATAATAAAAGGCACCGCACAAACACTGCATCCAGCAAACTGACACAAACGTAATAAATAACATTAGCAATGTTTAAGGATTTTCGTTGGTTTCCCCTTACTGTTAACCGCAAGACAGTTCATTACAGACGTCAGGACAGTATAGTTGGTTTGCAACGGCCTGCATTTGTTTGCTGCATTTATTTGTTTTACTAAAAGCCAGTTTTACTCTGGCCTGGTCAATTATTCCATTTCATCTTATTTTGTCTTAGCTTCTGCTTTAATGTCCATATGAGCATAGCAAGCTAGCTTCTTGCTGAAGACCCATAGTTGGTAGTGTGTGTCCTGTGTGGTCGCCAAAGTTATAATATTCGGGATCCTGGGTGTGGAGCGGCAAAGACTGAGATAGATAGCCCTATTACAACTCAAAAAATACCATCAACATAATTTTTAATGTTATTTTAAGGTAAATTGTTATATAGTGTTGCTTTAACAGCCACAGAATATTAAAACAATTCACTGCATAACAGTAGAGTGAAGATGCTGTTTGTTTTGCAGTCGAGGTACTGGTGCATTCAAGTCCAAGGCTGGGCTACCTGTGGAGGTACCAGTGATCAACAGCAAATACGGGTTGCGGGAGACAGACAAACGACTCAACAGACTCAAGAAGCTAGGAGAAGGCAGCAGGACCTCTCACACTGACATAGACTCTCAGGAAATGCCAAAAACACATCCATGTAAGAGCCCTCAAAATATGTCTGTGAAGTTTGGTCTTCAACAGTGTTATACAGACATAACAGAATACAGCGTTTTGCATTAAACATAATGAACTGTTAGTATCTTAGAATACAACGATCATTGACTAACTTAGTAACAACTAACTTGAATACAGTATCAAATCAGACAGGTTGTCAATACCTAGTTAATGGGTTTGGACCATTCATTATAAAAAAACATTTGCTGTTACAATCAATTCAATTTGCTTCTTATGCAATTAAACAATCATTCTTTATTTTATATTGAAAAACCTTTAGAACATTTTAACTGTACTAAAAACAACAAATCAACTAATTCACAAAAAAGGCTGGTTACTAAACATGGGCCTATTATATTGGGCTTATCCATGACGTGATTATGACCCATGTTTGATTCATATTATTACTTAAATGTGTACAACTGTATTGTATATATATCCTAATTTCCATAGGATTATTAGAAAAAATTAGCCCTGTAGATAAAATCACACAATATAGCATGTGGGTTAATCTTGGAATGTGTGTAAATGGTAAAACAAACAATCCTAAACTTGCTTCAAGATCATGGCTCTATGAATAGCAAATAAATAAACAAATACTCAAATACTAGAGCCAATACTAGTGGAGCCAATATGACAACTATGAAATACTTTGTGCTGTCAATTGAAACTTGCTGAGAAACTCTGTACTATGTATTGGAAGCTTTTGTATGTGCATGTGTACCTCTTGGGTAACTACATGTACTAATTCTGAAACTATTGTTTTGGGATCGGTTTGGATTAAAACTGGAAAATCTTTTCAACCTTTTGATTCATTAGCTTTCTTACCTCATAAATTAACCCCTCCTTCACAGTATATGCTACATTTTTTTAAATAACTTAATTTATATTACGCTTTTCTAAACATTCAAAGCGCTGTACAGGGTTACCCTGTTCTATCCACTGTGCCAGGTATAGTAGACGTGTAATCTAATCTGCTTCTGGTCAAATTCAGAAAATTTACAGTTTTCTGTGAGTGCTGAAAAAATATTCCAGTATTACTACACAACCCTGGCTCCGTAAAACGGACACAAACAAGCTTGGTGCAGACGCACTCAATGTCCAAGCCTTCACAATGTGTTTCCAATGTGTGGGACAGAGCTTATGAGGGAGCACCCTATATAGCATTGAAGGGAGAGGTGTTTTTGTTTTGATTAGAGTTTGAATTTAACAAACGTTCTGAAGAATGTAGAGGTCTTCACGCGTCCAAAAAATTTAACCCGATCCGAAATTAACCAAAGCATTATAAACCTGACCCGATTTGCATAAATGAATTGACCCATAAATTGAGTTCCAAATGGGCCCGACGACCAACATGGGCCCGACGTACCTGAAAATGGGCCCGACGTACCTGAAAAGCGCTGTGGATGTTTTTTGAAAGGGGTACGGACCCGTACCCCTTCCAGGTCCAAAAGACCCATTGAGTACCGAAAGAATAAACGGAACCTTAATATTGTGTTGCAACAGGCGTCGCCATATCGCCATCAATAGTCAAGGAATGGTGCAGAAAAGTTGCCTGAGGAACGCACAGGTTCCCACACTCACACTGCCGTCAAATGATAAAAGGAAGCAAATTAATTTTGGTCATATTTGAGTTTACAATTTAGATTTACCAACAGAATCCAAGGCTGGAACTATTACATGTTTTAATTTGTAATTCCTATCACGGACCATGGTCAGATCCGCAAGCAAGTAAAAGTGTAAGAAAGTTGCCTATACATGTTCAGCCCAATTTAAACCCCGGCTGTAGCCAATATCTGCTCACTGATACTTTGTATGCTTTACTGATTTGATGGATAAAAGGAAACGTATGTATTCGCCATAGCCTACCTGAAGTTTGTGTACGCATCCGCACAGACCTCTGCGCGTTAACTGTGCAGCGTAGGCTATACGGAAGCCTACACGCCCACAAGGCGCTGATCGCGTCCACGAGAGAAGGAAGAATGTTACGTGCTTTATAATAAGGAAAAAGGAAAATTACTTAGTTCATCAGGCAATTCCTTTAATAAAATAAATTATTCACGAGTCCCAAATCTCGAGTCTGAGTTGAGTCTCAAGTAACTGTGTGTGCAACTCGCGACAGTACCGGGCTACAGAGGAGACGTCAGGTCAGCATGTTCAACATTTAGAAAATCAGTTTTCAGTCCCAGTCATGCATGCATTGTGCAACATTAAAGCCGGCAAATTAAACCACTGCGACGGGACGAGACGCTGTATTGTCAGGCTATGATCATACTAGGGCTGAACGATTTTGGTAAAATTTCAAAATGCGATTATTTTGACAAATATTGATTGCAATTTCTTTTAAGTTTTTTTTTTTTTTCCCTCCACATTTTATTTTCAAGTCGAGCTTTAGTTCAATATTCAATGCTTGATAGACTCAAAATGTGATGGTAGAGCATTACTACATGAGCTAATGAGACCAAAGTTGAATTGCTCTCTATCCTAATGCAAAAATGAGAACTACAGCAATTAGCACGAATGGCTGTAAAAATATATATTTTATTTTTATAAGATAAGCCTAATAAGCCTAATAGTTCTGTAAACAATCACGGACATTGAAATTGTCAATGAATGAATGATGCCATGATGTTGAGCCATTCATTATGGCCCCCTCACCGTTTATTTTAATCTGCTGCTTATGAAGCAAACTCTCTCGTTCTATGCCGTCTTAAAAAAAGAATTCCTCAACATTTGTTTCTCCAATAATCAGCGGAGGACATTAAAGCAACACCACGAATGCTCTTCTTTTTCTTGTAATTTTTTGTTGTTTTTTTTTGTTTTGACCTTTAAGTTTGACCAGGCAAGTTGACTGAGAACCTATTCTCATTTGCAACAACAGCCTAGTGGCCGTAGACTATATGCAGTCACCTTGAGGTGTTTCTGATTGGTGAAGAGCACGGTACAATAAGGCTTCACACAATTAACACAATTAATCATTCAGCACTAGATCATAATGTCAGATACTCAAATTGCCCAATCACTGCCAAGGTTACATTAAGTGTTGCTTGGGGGAGGCGTCTTCCAATTTTGCCAGCGACAACAAGTAAGTAAAATAACAGCAAACATGGGTAAGACACGATCCAACTACACTGAACAAAATTATAAACGCAACACTTTTGTTTTTGCCCCCATTCATCGTGAGCTGAACTCATAGATCTAATACTCTATGTACACAAAAGGCCTATTTCTCTCAAATAATGTTCACAAATCTGTCAAAATCTGTGTTAGTGCGCACTTCTCCTTTTCCTAGATAATCCATCCACCTCACAGGTGTGGCACATGAAGATGCAGATCAGACAGCATGAGTATTGCAAAGGTGTGCTTAGGCTGACCACAATAAAAGGCCACTCGAAAATGTGAGTTGCCAGCACAAGAAGGAGGTAGAATATGCAGAGAGCATCTACCTTGGTTGTTGCTACACTTTTATATTTTGTCCATGTAGGCAAATGTATGGAAAACCCATTTGTTTTGCAGCAACTTCTTCAGGGTCTCTCCCATGTTCATAAAAGACTGTGTCATCTGCATACATCAAGATCTCCACATCATCAGAAGGAAAATACATGTTGACACATGACATCTCTCAAAATATGCAATTTTTTCACCCCAAAGGTGTCCAGAGGGAATATCTGGCATTACATAAAAACCTAATGCAATCAAAACAATTTTGTTGCTAATCTTTGACATATCCAAGACTCTAATTACCACCAAAGCCCCAGCCCCCTACTATTTAATATATTGAAAATAATATAATCTTTTTTATTATTTTATAGCAGTTGTTGTGTGCACACGGTGCAACACAGCCAAAATGATTAACATATCAAAAAAGAATTTTGAGAATAATTTTTCAAAAATGCCCGAGGAGGGAATAAGACAGGGCTATTCAACTCCGGTCCTGGAGGGCCACACCCTGCATGTTTTAGATCTCTTCCGGCGCTCGAAGACCGGAGTTGAATAGCCCTGGCATAAGGGTTAAACACTTTTATTACGATAGTTTTAGTGACTAAATGGATGTAAAAAGTATTGTTGAATGTAAAATGCTTCAGTCTGCAGTGTTTTTGCTAAAGTATTGTAAGTTTTGTTCTCACGTGTATGTACATGTACATTGGCGCTTGAAGCATTGATAATGTAATATCTGGAAAATATAATTTCATAACTAACAGTAAAATGTTTTTTATTTAAAAGTAACTAATACATTAACTTTCACACATGCTGTTTTTACACAGTTTTTATGTAGCATTGTTTTTGATATGTCCAATATAATCAACATTTAATCTTCTCATTCTAGCTGTAAGAAAACAAACTTCCCCTGGCATGAAGTTCAATAAAAGCAGGACTCACACCAGACAGACTCTTTCAAGAGCCATTAGATCTACCTCACCTTCTAAACAAGGCCCATTAAACAATAACAGGGTACCAAAGAGACTAAACTCCCAAACCAAGCCTCTAGGCAAAGTCCAGTTAAGAAGTCGAAGGAAGGGCACTGAGGCTAAAATGTTAGCCAAAGGAGAGACTTTCCAGCTGGGACTCAGGGAGTCCAAGGTGTCACTGTGTAAAGGCGTTACTGTTATAGAGAAGGATTCACAGGTGTCAGTTCAACAAATGGTAAGCAAACGGGGCTGCCTGACTCGTCATGCAGCCAAAGAGAACAGTAGTCTAACATGTGGGCAGAGCTGTGAAGGCAGCCAGTCCACTTACAGAACTCGCAGGTCCACTAGGACGCTTGTTAGAGCCCAGGAGTCCACAGCAGCAGTTAAGCTGGAGCCCAGTGCTCTTGAAGGCTTCAGCCCAGTACCTGGTGGGGTTGTCATTAAGACAGAGCCTGCTGACATGGAGGAGTATCTTCACCACAGCCTGGGACTGGCACGGCCGGCAGCAGAGCCCAGTTATACCAACAGCGGAACCTTCACCCGCCGTAAGAGACAGACACGTCTCAGGCCTGACAGGATGATTAAATGTGAGGACCTATATGGGGAGACATTAATACCAGTGGGGGTACCTAGCCACACTTCTAACTTTGCAGATTGTGGTAATATGCTGCTGGGTTTCCCTGAGTGCCACAGGGACTACAACGGCGTTGCCAAAGGCAGCAAATCTCTCCATAGGGAAAAAGTTAAGAGCAGCTGCAAGACACAAGGCAAGGGAAAGAAGAAGCGTCGAATAACGCGCTACGATGCCCAGCTGATCCTGGAGAACAGCACAGGTATACCCAAACTAACACTCCGCCGGCGGAGAGACAGCAGCAGCAGCAAAACAAATGACCCCAATGAGGCTGGTGATTCTGCCTCATCCAGTAAGATCAGCATCAAGTTTAGCAAGGACCATGACAAGGACAAGGGCAGTTCTTACGTGGCCAAGCTAAACAACGGCTTCAGCCCAGTGGTTCACAATAAATTGAAAATCCAGCTTAAACGAGAAGATGATGCACGGAGGATGTCCCAAACCAAATCGGACCACATTACGTTTAGTGGAGACATGGGCCAGAGTCTGGATGCCAGGATCAGTGGGCATCGGGCCCAGAAGGTCCTGGCAGACTCTTCATCTGAGGAGGAAGGTGTGGATGAAGATGACTACTTTGAGGATGATTTCATTCCGCTCCCACCAGCGAAACGTCTTCGGCTCATCGTGGGGAAAGACTCCATAGACATTGATATCTCCTCCAGGAGGAGAGAGGATCAGTCTCTGAGGCTCAACGCATAAGCTGTGGAGACTGTCTCTCTGTCTGTAAATAAAGATCAACTGTTATGTTGATGTAAAGTACAGTAATTTAAGTGAACATAATTGAATTAAAGGAACGTTTGACCTTAAATAAAGCTCTTGATTTTCACCAAAGTTGAACAGAAAGCATAAATTGAGTTGTTAATGTGAATGACATCACGGTAGTTTACTTGTTCCTAGAAAAATGTGCAGATGGGTGCTTAATGATGGTGTTTGTCTGATTCATGTCTGACACAGATAGGTGAAAAACAGAATTTGTTTTAAGTTCCACTACTCCTTTTAGATATTGTAACTATCCCCTCTGTCTCCTAGGCAGATTTTTATCAAACTTTGTAATTAAGTTTGTAATAAGTAATACGTTTGTAAATTGTGTAGCATCCCGTAATGTATGGCATGGTTGGTCCTGAAACATTGTTTAAGGATTACTGTTCCCACTGTCCACTTTAGTTCCTGTGCAAAAAAGTTTTAAAGTCATTCCAATTAGGTAATTTAGCATGTGAATGTGAAGTGTTTTACAGTGAGTGCAATGACTCCATACTATTACAGAGCAGATAGAGGTTTGACATGGATGCTTACAAGTTGGTC
This sequence comes from Typhlichthys subterraneus, assembly GCA_027564835.1. NCBI lineage: Eukaryota > Metazoa > Chordata > Actinopteri > Percopsiformes > Amblyopsidae > Typhlichthys > Typhlichthys subterraneus. Next base: position 12,703 of record JAODUH010001085.1, read on the forward strand.
GGGGAATAAATTTAGTATATTAACACCCTAACCACTAGACTATCCTGCACCAAAATATTATTATTATTATTACTAAGTTTAATTTTAAAATATCGCTGAATCATACGTTGAGGACAGGGAAAGAATGGACGATGTTAAATGGACCAATGTTATGTTATGGGTCAATTGTGGAACTGCTTCATATTGCAAACATGGTGCTTGTTTTAAGTAACACTAACAATTTGAATGGTATATCAAAATCAGCCAATATGTGAAGGTTTATGTTTCTCAAAATGTATCATGAAATAAGTAATGTACAGACAGACTGCCCCCCCCTCCCCCGTCAAATAGTCCTTTATATTATGTGTTTGTGTGTATATATATATATATATATATATATGTGTGTGTG
>JAODUH010001086.1:0-13090 GCA_027564835.1 Typhlichthys subterraneus
CTGAGCTACCAGTTACTCTGCGTTAAATAGTTCACTACATTTAAGCATTTTTTTGTACCAACATTCAAAAGTGTAAGTCAAACAAACAAATAAACAGGGCAAAACTGTTTATTAAACAGTCTGGTCTTTATTCCTCCTTGTATCAAGACTTAAGCTTGAGCTGCAGATTCAGAAATGCTTGGGAAAATGTAGCTTCTGTGGATGCTACCGCACTACTTAAGAGCATCGTTACTGAAAAGCTATTTGATTCAGAAAACAGCGCTCCTACCACCGCTCTACTCAGAAATGTAGTTTAACTAGTGCCCCACTGCGTATATGTAGTATTCCATACATTTTGTTCATATACATAAAGTCTCTGGGCTGACTAGTGTCACCTAATTCTATAATTACCCACAGACAATCCAGTTTGGACTCAAGTCAATAATAGCCTATATTACGATCATAATTTCAAAGCCCCACCCACAGGCCCAAGAGTGCCCCTGCCCCGCCCACATGCCCGACAGTGCCCCTGCCCCAGAGTGCCTTTCTGCAGCTAGACCCTCTCTCTCTCTCTCTCTCTCTCTCTCTATTCCCACAACATCAGTCACGTTCCATATCTAGGAAATGGATTGCTTTGTTTTGTCAATATGCTGATGTTGCAACAGCCAATCTAGATACAGGTTTGTATTGGCTACATGATACAACGTGCACACACACACATAATTTGGGATTGGTCTGCCCATTCAAGTGATCTCTTATTATTAGAGTTTTTCTCAATCACTATACTCTAAAATAAGAATAATTTTGTTGAAAACGATAAATGGAAATGTCTGAACACTGAGGCTTACTGATCTAAACTGATGAGTTCTCAACTTCTAGTAAATGTTTCATTGTGTGAGCGGTCACATGCAAAATGGTCCATTCAATTATCAAAATCTAAATATAGGGCAGAACGGAGTAAGTCGAGCCAGTGGGAAAGCCACCCACTATATCTAGGTAACCATAAACAAGTATTATTATGTGACCACATAGAAGTTTAGTTCACATTGGTCAACCCATCTTAGATTCAAGCACATTGAGAGAGTAGTATGCAAACCAGAGCCAACATCACAATTACACATGGCCTACATTCTGTATGTATGTAACACGAAAAGATCAGTTCAATCAACAAATACACTTTTATTTTGCAGTACAATCATCAAATGTAAACAGTGGCTCAGGCTAAATCTTCTCTTAAATATAACTTTACAAGAAATGATGTACACATATATGCAAAAATAAATATCTGGTTACATGTCAAATTAATACAAATATGTATTTACTATAAACTATACTATTCTTTTTCTGTGTACTACAGTATTGGCTTTTCCCAGTAAAGTTAAACTTACTGTTGAAATAGGTAGAGTTGTGATGTCCCATGAAACAGTTACACTAAATTTATGTCAATCACACTTACAGTAGTTTAGAGAATGTTAGTGTAATCTATTTCAGATTATGTAAAATATACACTATTGTTATAAACCCTGATGACATCCTAAATTGTTTCAAAGTCAACTAAAACACACCCATTAGAAGAAGTGAAATACACTACTTAGACGTAAACCTCATATGGGGGAAAAATACACAATTCCTAGAGAGAGGTTCAGCCATCTTTTTCATTTTCATTGACTTCCATTCACTGGCTTCAACATGTAGCTGGAGTGGTTGCTGGATGTTAAGATGTCTGTCAATATCTGTGGTGTTACCTCAGTCACACCTACAGCCCTCCTTTCATGTGTGTGTGTGCGCGCACATGCGTGTGTGTGTCTTGTTGTCCACCCACAACAAGGAACAGACCTGGCTGTAAATTACAAGGCAGACTGTTTCTCTCCCCACCCTACCGCAGTATCTGTCTGTCTGCCTCCTGTCTGTGTGTCTCTCTCCTGTCTATCTTAAACAAACATTTCCCTACACACACACACACACACACACACACAGGCAAACTATGTAATGGTATCCAGAATGTTATGTAAGACATTTGCTCTCATTAATATATATCATTTGGATCAGTTAAATTTAGAGGAATTTGACCCCATTTAGCTGAAGACTAATACAATTTTCTGAAGACAATAAAACATGAAACCATAAACCAATAATATGTATAGATAACAGATTATGATGAAGAGATTAACTCATGTGATGCGTGGTGGGTAGTACAATGTAATATGGTGGCTTGCTCTATATATTTCAATTATGAATGCATGCATGCACGTTGTTATACACCGCATACAAATATTAAATAGTGATTCATTTGAGAGTTTTGACTATAACATGGCAAACCGAAGGCAAACCGGTATCATGAAATTCACTTTTGTAAATTGTCTTGTGTTGAGAGATAAGGTTTTGTGTTACATTTAGATGATTGACAAAACTAACAGTGGTAAAGATGAAGATATCAGCAAATGCAATCAGGACACCAGCATGGCCCCTAGGAGACCTCTTGATGGGATGAAGGTATAGGGTCCTGGGGATAATACTGTAGAAAGGAATGACAGACAGGATAGAAATATGCAAAGAGTGAACCCTATTGTATATTTAAATATACAGTATATTACTGTATTTCATCAACACATACAATGTATACTGTATATAGTGTATACTTCACCTTCACTCTAGTCTAATCTGATCTACAGTGTGTGTTTACAGCAGTTTCCATTATGTGTGTGTCAGGGTGTGTGGCAGGGTGTATTCAGTGTGTATTAATCCATGTTTTGAAACTTACAGGTTATGTGTGTTTGTGTGTGTTACTGTGGAGTGAGCAGTGTCACGACACTAACCCCTGTGGCGGACGGGCCGGGGAGAGGAATGAGTTGTGTAAAAGGGGGGATTTCAGCCCAATACTGCACACCTCCCCATGTGGGTCATGGTAACACTGGGTGTCAGGGTTGCCAGGTAAGATGAACGTGTCGTCTCCCTCTTTATCTGTGTGATTTAACACTGAACATGTGATGGACTTCATGGACTCACCCAAGCAATGTTTTCTGCTGAATCACAGGATCACATACACATAATACTGACATACACAAGGACATGTGGTGTACCACACACAAACACACACACACGCACTTGAGTCTCTGTTAAGAGCACTTCCTTTTGTACATCAAAAGGCCCATTAGTATGAGGGAGGGTCTTTGGTCCTACAGGTCTCAGAGAGGCTAAATACAGTTTACCATCAACCCTACTGACGGATAGACTTCCTCTGAGGTCATACTACCACCCCCCCCACACACACACACACACACACACTTCCCACAGTTCTGGAAGTGTCTAAAATGTTCAATGTTTAACTTCTATGAACAAGCCTGACAACTAACAGTATAAGAATCAGAATCTGTATTTATAGACCATCCTGATTTCGTGAGCTTCAGTTTAATTTCGCACGGAGAATCAGTCTGTAAAGCCTAGGAATCATTTTGAAAGTGTCTGAATAGCAGCTGAACTTTCCAATAAGCGTCATGTTGATAGCTATATGGGCGTGGTTTAGGTGTGCCGACAGCAAAAACGATCCAATCAACTGCCAAGTATTTTTTTGAAAGCACCTGCCCTTTACAATCAGTTGCAATGTCCAGCTCCCCAGATGGACTGGTGACAACAATTCAGTCAGGTTATGTATAGAGTGCATTCTCAGTCACATTAACACAGAATACTGAGTCTAAACAATAGAGAAATAAATACAGAAGAGAGAGGGACACTACAATGATCAATCAAGACAGAATACCAAAAAGAACAACAGAATAATATTACTAATAATGTTATGTCATGTGACTCACTTGGTAGTTGTTGGTTAACACAAAATCTAACATGCATTAAATGCAGTGTTGCATAGTAAACACAGCCTTCTCACAGGCATGCAGTGTTTGTAAGACAGAATACCTGGGGAAAGCCATGTTGATACCACAGTCTAAATGTCAGCTGTCTGTCTGAATGCCCCACCATGTCTGGCTCTGGTGACTCACACAGGCTTGTTCCAGCAAATGATTTGCTAATTACGATGTATTAAATAACCCAGAAACTTTCACAAATGTGCTTGTTCATGCAGACTCGCGCTTTCACTCACACTTTACAGTATAGAAGCTAATCGGAATAATTTCAATAGACGCACACACACATTCACACACATACAAACATGGGGTATTCCTATACTTGCCATGTGTTGTTTTATTTGTATGAATCATAACTACAGCCAGACAGGAACAAACCCCAGGAATACTGGGTTGCCTGTTCAAATTCCCCACAAATTCCACTATGTTACAGAACAAAGCATTAAGTGTTAGTCAGTCGGTCGCTCTGGTGATACCTTTCAGAAAACCACCCTCTTTAGGCTTCTAATTACCCAGAGAAAGGGCCAGCTCTCTGACAACCACTACCGTCTTTATAGTCATATTCTTATTATAGTCAAAATGGACAACCAGTGCAAACAGTGTCATCTGAGCTGTGATACTGGGCCGCTCTATTTGAGAGACTGCGGGTTGAGCCTGCTTGCTCAAGGGCATGTCAGTGGTCCTTTTTCCTAATAGGACTGTTACTGATCAACATTTCCATATTTAAATGTTATATGGATTAGGGCTGGAGAGCCCAAGCACAGACACATAAAGGAGGCGAGACAGGGAGGTCAGGTGTGACTACTGAAAAGGGGAGTTTGGGGGACAAGTCGACAAGGCAGGGAGGCTTGTCGTGGGCCCGGCAGGAGGCCAGCGTGGGGTGACAGGGAGGTCTGATGGGAAATGTGTGCATGGTTCCCCATGTGAAGGGGCATCGGAGCATGGCAGGCGGGACTACGAAGCTCACCAAGGGGAAGGGGAGGCTGGACGGACACGGGACAGAGCTGGGACAGACAAAATCTGCACTTATACACTGCAGATGATGCAGATGATGGATGTGGTGGTGGGGGGGGCAGTGCCCTGGCTCCAACACACCTGCATCCACTAAACAATCAAGGACAGAGAGGGAGAGAGACATAGCTAGAAGGAGCCAGAAAGAAGGAGATAAAAATACAGAAGGATCCAGAAGGATCCAGAAGGAGAGAAAGAGAGAAAACCAGGCCACTCACACCACGGCTGTGTCATTAAATGTATCATGATATTATTTTTAAGGATATGTGCCCCCCACAGTGATGGTGAAAATGTTTAGCTGCAGCCAAATGTCCCTGAGCAAGGCACTGTAAAAAGTGAATATGTATTCACGTATAAATGTGTGCGTGCGTGCATGCGCACGCACGTGTGCATTTGTGTTTGAGAGATGAGTCAATGTTCTCTAAACAGAATTAATTCAAATGATTTGATTACATTTTGTGGCGTGAATATTATCAATAATATCATCATATTACATATACAATGTACATTCTGCTGCACTAGAGCAACAACAAGTCTTAATGTAACTAACCGTAGCACATCGTTTGGGGAAATCAGTGCCGGTGAGTTTCCCAGCCATTGGAAGTTCACTTTCAAATGAAAAGTGTGAGAAATGTGGTGGATATGTTGTGCTTTGTGGACACACAATGTGTCCATTCTTTGTTTGGTGAAGTGTCATATCCTTCGTATTGTTTTTATGAATGAGAAGCTGAATGGGACACCTGGCATCGTCCCGAAGGCCTCACACACGCGTAAATAAAGACGGGAATGGCAACACACACAACAAAGGACTGTACACATGTTGTATGTATGTTATATAATGATCTGGCTGGTGCAATGCTGTAAAAAAAACAAAATAAAAGCTCATTGAATTTAATTTTATCTCGTAGTATAATACAATTAGCCTGTGCATTTATTTATATAGATGTATAGAACAGATGAATAAAGATAATCAAGTGAACATACAGTATATGAACAATAGGTGAATATTGGTAGCATGATTTACACACATATTTCGATACAAACAAACACACACGCACACACATACTCACGTGTTGGTGCAGTTACTTAACATCCTAAACTATTTTTAGTGTCCATCCATGCCTGGGACATGAGTCACAAAGGTGTCAAAACAACCAGGATGACATCACTGTATTCCAACAATATATTTGCCCACGCCCCTGGACACTCACCAGCTCACAGTCCAAACCTCTGGCCTACACCTGAGTCACCTCACCCTGCACTAACCACAACTCAAGCCCCAGGTTTAGAGGCCGTGGCCTGCGGTACTTGCTAGGCTTTTCCACTCCCTGACTGAGGACTCACAGACATGCTAGGCCAAAATAGGCTAAGCTAGGCTAAACTAGGCTAAAATACATTTGGCCATCAGGATTACAGTATGTTGAAACTGTGGTTACTGAAGGCATTAAAAACATTTCTAATGTATTGCCCCTGTATTTTCTATCTACGGTGCTTGTTAGCAGAGGTTTAAGTGTGCGGGTTGACTCACGGGTGGTCGAAAGTTTGGCATTATATATTATAAGCCAATTTGCCAGGGACCCAATCTTGTTGATGGATTATACTGTATGCTTTTATCCAAGAGGTCTGTTTAATGTGTAATGGTGTGTCTCATTCAGAGATTCCTGGAAATAGTATACTCACTTACACACAAACATGAATGCACAATTAGATTCATGCAGACAAACATACTAACCTGTTTTCACACAATCACACAAGCAGAACAGACATATTGGTTGTGTGTGTGTGTGCATGTTACACTAACACACGTACAAAAGTAGCCTAGTCCTTCATCAAACAGTGTAAAGTGCATCCCTTATTAGAGATGTGTGTCTGTGTGCGTCTAATAAACAGGCCTATAAATAACAAGGAAAAAGAGTCAAACAGTGTGTGTTGTGGTTAGATGTTTTGTCGCTGGAAGATCCTGCAGACGCACAAACATCCACAGCAGTAATTACACGGACAACGACGACTGACAAGATCACTCCCCTGGGCCAATCAGTGGCCTGCTTTTGGGCTTCTGAACAAACTCACTACAGCTTAGCAGAAAGAATGAATAACATCTTAGAGAGCTGGTTTCAGATCAGTTGTGTCTGTGTGGCTGGCCATTGTATGTTGTGTTGGCAAGATGTCATTCTGTGTGTGTTGTATTTGTGTCATTCCTTCAGTGAATGATGTTAACAGACAGAGAAAATAGCTGTTTTATGTGGGATTGTTACAGTCTGGTTTTGCTTTCATTTTCTAACCCGCAAAATAATTCTGGGTCGAACATTTAACGGGCCAGACGCGGCCAACGATTGCTTTTATTCTCCCCTCTGAAATGATTATCATTCCTGTTTTACACTTGTTGAGTTTTGCACATACAGTATATGTCAAAATATACTGGCACATCTGGCATGTTTATGGTCTGTCTCCTTTCCATCTTTTGCCAGCACAGACGTGTTCTTCCTTCTTTCTTACAGGTTAGTTTCATATGCCAGTGCCGTCACACTGCATTAGTTGCTTTTGTGTATTCTAGTAGAACAGAATAGTCACATAGTTACATTATGAGCTACACCCTTCTGTAACAGCAAGGTGAAAAGGGTCCAATGTCATTTGATCTGAGAAAGTACTTTAACCTGAACTCTCGGTTCCCACACACAGCACAAGTGCAGGTCAATGTAGTTGACAGGCAGGGCTCACATTTATGGTAAGACCGGCTGTATAGCTGCCTTACTTTACCTTTCACATGCAGACATTTAGGATACAAGATTACACTTGGTTGCTGTATAAATAAATATGTGCAATATATATTGTATTCATTTATTTTCTAAAGCACAATATTAACACTGTGTTATCACAAGATTCTTTGGTATGGTCAGTCTGTCTAGATTTACATTTGCACCACTTAATGTGGAATGGAATGGATGGAGGTTACAAAAATACATATTCAGTAAAATTAACATCCTACCCAAAACGTCTGGAAATCAAATGTCATATTTATGTCACTTGCAAAGCCAAAACTTTAAACAGTGTATTGAAGAAAGGGTTTACCAGAATACACATAGTTGATAGAAAAATTAGACGCCCGACCAGACACCCTGACATAAAGGGAAGGAGGAGTTTATTGAATGTGGTGGTGGTGGTGTGTGTGTGTGTGTGTGTGTGTGTGTGTGTGTGGGGGGGGGGGGGGGCAACATCTACAGATGTAAACAGGAAAACACCCAAATCCATTTATCCTCTGGATTCTCAAGGTTGAGAAATGCAATGTGCCTTAACTTACAATAGTGTGTTGTTACAAGTGGCTGTGTGTGTGTGTGCAGTATATCCTAAAGAGTCTACTGTATGTTGAAACCCCTATGCCAGGTGTGTGTCTGTGTGTTTAACCAGAAAATATTATAACACATGCAAACGCACACGCGCACACACACACACACACATACACCAGTAACCAGTCAATATTCAGTGAGACACACACACAATGCTTTTTCTTTTACATTGTTGTATGTGAAAGGTACAGTAGAGCATTGTTCATATGTGTGTGTGTTGCCAAAAGGCACCTGCTTTCTCTCTCTACCGTCTATAACACATCCGCCAGTGTTTGATTTCCGCACGGACACACAAATACACAAACACACATCCTCTGTAAAGACGTGCATTTACCATTATTTGTTTGTACATACACACTTAAGTAATTAATTCAAGTGTGTGTGTGTGTGTGTGTGTGTGTGTGTGCGTGAGTGTGTGTGTGTGTGTCTGCACATGTTGAGTGTAAGAGGAAGCTTTCTGAGAATAGCACGCTGGAAGGGGAAGTCTAAATACAGCCGTGACCAGGAAGAAAAGTGTGTGAGAGGAACAAACAGATCAGGAAATATGCCCCCCAACAGACACACACACACACACACACACGCACGCACACGCACACACACACACACACACACACACTCACTCACACTCACTGTCAGCCATAACATTCAAATGCACAATGTATTTTGGCAGATAAACATGCTACGATTATAATTGCAAAACGTGGAACTTACAGTAATATATTCTGCTGCAGGCTGTTGATTGGCTGTTGATTTGTCCACCAATGGATGTTCGGCCATCTGGCCAGGATGCAGGTTTGTCACAAAATGACGCAGAGCTGAAACACACAACACACACACATACACACACACACACACACACCTACAACAGTGTAAACACACTCACAGACACGCAGGCCTGAACAGATTCAAATGTAGAGACATTGTCAGCAATGTACTGTTGGTTGCTGTGATTATAAAAGTGCCTGGGTGTCATTTCACACACACACACGGCAGAAACATCCTTCTTACTACAGTGGCAATACGGTGGGGACTGTCTGAAACAGGTGGAGAGAGAGAGAGAGAGAGAGAGAGAGGGGAGAGAGAGAGGGGGAAGGGGGAATTTGTAGAGAGAAATGGAGGAAGAAAAAGAAGAAAGGAGTGGAAAACACGAGGGAGGATAAGAGAAAGAGCGAGTGAGGGAGAGGAGAGAGGGGGCATATGTTTCCTGTCTGCAGGCCTGCTGGAGGAGGGACTCTCACACACAAACACACACACACACACACACATATCCTAAGGAAAAAATATGAATACAATTTCCTTCTTTGTGTTTATGTCTCTGAGATGCTTTCCAGTCTGTGCTCATGAATAAAATGCATGCTGGAGTAGACGTGATCTTGGTGCTGTGTCGCCACCCAGTGGTCATGTGTGTGTTTACGCTAGGGCAGTTCATTCAGGTTTGTTTCGTTTTGTCCTATCATTGAAAACACTTGTCCATTGTGTGCTTCACTGAATACTGACTGCTTGTGTGTGTGTGTGTGTGTGTGTGTGCTAGCGTGCATGTGTGTAGTTTTCAAAACAACTAACGAAGTCCAAATGAAACTATTTATTTCACTCAATTGCACAATTCTCTCTCTCTATCTGTCACACACACACACGCATATGCACACACACGCATACACGCACGCACACACACACACACATTCTCTCTGTGTTGTCTGTCCTTCTATAAATTCCTGACATAAATGCTGAAAACTGTTGTTAATTTGAGCATCTGCTGTGGGCTGTGTCTGTCTGCGGTCTCTAGTCTCTCAACTCTGGGTGAACTAGCTAAATCTCAACAGATCCCCAAGCATCCAACTGAAATCCCCTTTGTATCGAGAAACACATTCAGACTGAAACACAAGTACAGTAATATCGAGTTGTACATTGCAGTTGTCCAACATACTGAGGTTGTGTCAAAATGGACTTTGGTTAGTGACATTGTGAACAAAGATTTTAGTTTTGCAAATAATGTTTGCATAAACAGAATAAAGTAAAACAGAACAATACAATGACATGTATTGTGGGACATGTACAGTATGTATTTCAATATGTAGTGTATACATACAGCTCAATACTTATTTTGTCTGTCCAGAGGATCTACTTCCCAGGGTCTTGGATGTGAAACCAATTGTTGTACTAATAACGTGCATATGCACATGCCCAAAGCAATGTACAGTATGCATGTTACTGAAACATATAGTTCTGCATAAGTTATCTCATCATGTATCTGAAGTCTGAATTCTCTTGTTCAACTGCATGTTCTGTTTTCTTCTAGTGACAGGTAACAGGTATGATAATGATGATATCAGTTATACATTACGTATTATAACACTGTAATTAGCAATACAACACTTTCTTTCTGTAAGCCTCTCTTTCCTATCCTCTCTTTGTGTGTTTTCTCTCTTTCATTCGCTTTTCGTCTTCCCGCTCTGTCCATCAGAAGTCTGTAACCAACGCTGTCCATTATCTGGTGTGGTGTTGGGGTTACCCACTGGTCATAGCAGGGGCCAATCATTGTGATCGTACATCAAGTCTTTATTAGGAGGAAGTCATTACGTCGCCACAGCGACCCAGCCTTGACCCGACAGGGTTAGATTAAACCCACAGCGCAGAGGTCAGGCCAGGCACTGGGGTTAGAAAGGTTCAACCAATCAGAAGCATGCACTTAGGGACCGGCTCCAAGGTTTTTGTCAAATGTGCGCTGAGGGTGTGTTTGAGGATTTGTGTGTTTACCTGGTACCTGTAACTAGTGAGTGCCTCATTTGAAAACGAATCCCTGAAAGTCTTAAATATTAATGTTGTTTCTATAACCTTGTCTTACATTTTTAAAGAAATGTGAGCCTGTTGCCATAATCCAGTTGGTTTATTTACTAAATGAAATATAGCAACTGTTTACTGCAGAGCAACAGTTGCATAGACTTAAGGAGATTGTGTGTTTAGGGGGCAAAACAAACCACACAGGTTAGAGTATGTGTATGTACACACACAGGCACATATCATGTGCATGAGATGTGTCCAACGATGTAAAACAGTTTGGTAATAAAACAATATTACATTCAGCTGAGCGAATTTCTCTCAACCACTGGTCTTTATGGTGATTAGAGAAAAAAACATATTGTGTTATATGTATACGATACATATGGAAATACCCCGCCCAAAATGACAGGCTTAAACATATTAATTATTATTTACTATTTCTATTTAACACGACAGGTATTATGAATGATACTAGACTTACACACTAACTGCTAGGCAAGGGGTTTATGAGATAATTATGTTATAAACCTTTGGACACACACAATGGCAGATCAAGCGCTGCAGTAGGGTGGGTGCGGGTGTCAGGTTGATTGACAGGAGGCGTAATGTGGCGCCGTGCGTCCTTTTACCCTCTATCTCCCCTCCTTACCTCTCCTCTCAACTTCCTCTGACCGGATCGCCTTTCTGGGGTCATAGGTCATTCATTAGGATGCTGGGATCCTGATAATACACATGCACACACACACACACACCGTGTAGTCACCGATTTAGGGCCAGGGAGAGCTGACAAGTGTCATCAGTCTTTAAGACCCCCATAGCATCACACACACACACACACACTGCAGTGCACACATTACCCCGGGGGATATTGGTGGCCCCAATTTAGCCCCCAACTCACTCTCTCTAATTACCAATCATATTACTAATGACACAAAATGTGATTATCTGGTATTATTAACTGTATTGTCCTCATTATTTAGGCTATTTTTGTTTGTCTCTTAATGAACTGCTTAGGTGATATTAACCCTTTGTTCTCCAACCCAACAAGCTTGCATTATTACACTTTTATATTTTTTTCAAACTTATTTTTATTGTATTTGTATCTTAAAATGTATGCTCCTTCAAATGTTTTATATTTCAGTAATGTGTCTTGTATATTTACAATCTATGAGGGAGTGTCTTGAAAAGAGTACTTAAATTAAATACAGTATTATTATTATTATAATTCTTATTATAATTGGCATTATTTTCCATGTAAAATGTTTATATTTAATGCTAAAAAAATGTCTACTGTATGGTTCCATTAATTAATATGTCTGATATTTTTGCTGTGATCTGGCTTGAAGTGTGCCCACAATCCAATCCAAGTACGAGTGTAATATTGTGGAAAAGCTTGTTGAAGAATGCTGCTACGCGGAACCACGTCTGTTGTTTGTCATTCATGACATGCCTGAGCAGAATTCTAAACTATTTGTTTATTTTCAACCAATAAACATCGAAGACAGACACATACACACACACAGTTCTACACACAATACACATGCACAGTACACACGCACATCTGCTGGCAATAGATGTTCTTAGTGATTTTTATTGGAATGAGCAATGAAAGGATTTCCAGGCAAACCAACATGCTTCCAAGCAGTCCTTCTCCTCTTGGGGAAAAAGCAAAATATATGGACAAAAACAGACACAGACACAAATACATTCTTTAAAGGTGTAGTAAGTGATTGTAACTAATATACTTTTTGTCAAATTCACAAAATATATATTTGCTGTCTGCTAGCTTACCATTCTGTGTCTATGCTGAAAAAAAATAACACTGTACTTCTCCACGGCCCTGGTTCCATAAATATTAACACAAACAAAGTGGTGCAGACCACACACAACAACACAATCCTAGCCTTGGCAATTCTTTTCCAATGCTGAGCCTCTGAGGGAACACCCTATGCTATTGAAGGGAGAGGTGTTTGTGTTTTACTTCTTCAGAATGACGTTCTGTACTGTACCTGTGTGCAGGGGTGCAGTTGGGGGGGGGGGGGGGATACGTCCCCCCCCACTTTCGTAAATAACAAAATCGTCCCCTCCACTTTTGAGAAAAAAAAATAAAAAAGGAAT
>JAODUH010001087.1:0-13089 GCA_027564835.1 Typhlichthys subterraneus
AACAGGCTCAATATACAAGGTAAACACATGAAGTGACGAGACTAGCACAGGACTGGGAACACGAAACATTACAGCTACCATTCTCTGGTAGAGGGAGAATTTTTAGTGCTGAGCAAGAGCTCAGCCGTTGTGAACATAGTTATGGCAAACAATGCCATAATTGTGAAGGGATAGCAAAAACTCAGAGGGCAGGCAGAAAAAGTGGGGGTTTTATTTACCCAATATTTTAAATACAATGAAGATAGGCAACAAAACCAGACAAAAAACAATGTATATAAAAAACGTAAGTATAACATAAGTATAACTAAACTGCTCCAGAGTCTAAACAGAATGGAGTCACAACCAAATTTAATCAAAATAACATAATGAGTGCTCTTCTGCCCTAACAAAGAGAACTGTTTTATCTCCATCTGTGCAAAGTTATATAATACACCGTCCAGTCCATGTCCAAGATGGGGGGGAATAAGAAGGCGTGTATATATAAACAGCTAGTAAAACTATAAGCAACCCCCTTCCCAAATTAACATCGTCCAGTCCAATCAGCCTGCTCCCTCCCACAAAGGCTGGTGGCAATTATGAGCCATCACAATAAGGCTGCGTGAAATCAGGGCAGCAATGATCGCAGATCAGGGCATGTTTAGCAACATCAACAAAGTGAGCGTGACCACCACTGACCGCATCCTAAGAAGGAACCATATGGGGATGAAGCAGCTCTATACTGTTCCATTTCAAAGGAACTCTGACGTTGTGAAGAACGCCAGATGCAAATATGCAGAGGTAAGGAAACATTACTACAGTATACTGTAATGCCCTGTCATATCATGCAGTTAGAGTCAACTGGAGTCACTTTTCATTGTCCTTTTGCCTCTTTTTACTTAGAGAATAATGGAGCTTGAAACTGAACATGATTTGCCCCACATCATGTCTTCATTTATGTTGATGAAGCCGGCTTCAATCTCTGTAAAGTGAGGAGATGTGGAAGGAACCTCATTGGTTCAGAGTCACTATCTCAGTTTCAGGACAGAGGGGCGCCAACATAACCATGTGTGCTGCCATCTCCAATGATGGTGTCCTATGCCATATCCCCACTATTGGCCCATACAACACCGAGCGCCTCATCACATTCCTGAATGATCTTCATGACAGGCTGATCCCACCTGAGGATAGAGGGCTGTTGAGACCTGGCATACCACTCTTCGTCATTATTACGTTATGGGACAATGTGGCATTCCACCACTCTCGCCTTGTCAATGAGTGGTTTGCAGTACACCCTCGAATGACGATGCAGTTCCTTCCAGCATATTCCCCACTTTTGAATCCTATAAAGGAGTTCTTCAGTGCTTGGAGGTGGAAGGTTTATTATCACCGTCCCTATGAGCAGATGCCCTTGCTAAATGCAATGACTGCTGCTGCCCAAGAAATAGGTGCAGAGGAATGTCAAGGTTGGATAAGGCATGCAAGAAGATTTTTCCCTTGGTGCATTGCAAGAGAGGATATTTAATATGATGTGGTTAATTGAGGTCATGTGGCCCCATTGTCAAGACATAAGAAAATGAGTGTCAATAGTGGCTATTTCTTATACTCGACAGTAACAGATTTTTATACTTTACTGTAATAGATTTTGTTAATACATTTTATTTTGGTTTTCATGCATTTTGTGTAATATTTACAGTATTCCAGTTTTCAGCCACAGTTTGAAAAAAAATAAATAAATGGAATCAATACAATTTGCATCAAAGCATTTCTGATTCTGGATCCAATTATTTGCAAGAAGGCAAATTTGACAACAAATGGCACTGGCATGAAAGCTACGTCCAGTAATGGGCTACAATGGTGCACTGATTCGCAGTGCTGTATTTTGTATTATGTTGTCCACTGTGTAATGGTTGATTGGAAGAGCTCATACAATTGTTTGCAAGTTGTGTTGTTTGAAGGCAAAATTTGCTTTTGTTGCATATTTTAAATGTTGTGGCGCGGTTAGAGCCTTTTGCTAACAAAATGTGTCATTTTGACCATGAGTGGCACTGTTTCAGCCTGTGTGTTAACTGTTTTGAAAATGTGGAGTTTGAGTTGACTGCTGCATCAAAGCAATCAAGAAAAACTAATACGGAAGCAAAATGCGTATTAAATACTGTATAGTATATGTCGGAATACAGAACGCAGAGGGAGTAAGAGAGAGATGCCGTCTGTTAGCGAGCATACCGTGTTTGTATTTTACATACAAATATACTATTGTCACTGCTAATCAGTAAACCTGATTGGTTTTTGTATATTTACTGTTTACCTGTGTTAATTTTACACTGGTTCTACCGACCCTGACTACTGTCAACCTACCTACTACCGTCTGTTCACCATTGTTCAGAGTCATCGGAGAACTGACACTCCCCTGTCTAGTAGCATTAGAGTTTCCATGACAAAGCTACTCACTGAGCGGGATAGAAAACGTGTAGTGTATTTCAGTCTACTGCGTCCAATACAGAGACTCACTGTTGCATCTATTATCAAAATCAAACTGTTTAATGTACAATCCCTAACAAATAAATCTTGCCTCATACATGATCATACATGTTCCTGTACTGCCTACATTCTGGATAAGTGGTTGGACTTAATGTGCCTTACGGAAATTTGGCATTAATCAGATGTTTTTACTGCTCTGAATGAGTCCTGCCCCCCTTGCTACTGCTACCTTCAGAAAGCCTGCATGGCGGTCTGTCTGTTTTCTACCGCAGTGACCTGGATCTGTCCCCTTTGCCGCTGCCTGAGCTGTCTTCCTTTGAATGCCTTGCATTTAAATGTAGCCCCCTTTCTCCATGACAATACTGGCCACCCAAACCAAACTCACTCCTTTATATCAGAGATGTCCAACCTCTTCTCAACATTTTGTACAATCTCCTCCAATATTATAGTACTTGGAGATATGAACATCCACATCTACTATTCCTCCTGCCGTTTCGCAGCTGAATTCCTTCAGTTACTGGACTATTTTAATATGAGACAACTTGTTGATGTCCCCACTCACACCAAGGGCCACACCCTTGATCTAGTAATCACTGATTCTGCTCTCCTCAGCAATCCTCTGGTGTATGACGACCATAAAGCTGTCTCCGTGTTATTTCTGTCCGCCCTCTTCAAACCAAAGTGCAAAATCTGCTTTAGAAATATGAATAACATCAACCCAGAAACCCTGACAGCCGACCTCCTGCGTCTTATTCTGTGGACCTTTTATCAGCCAATGCCTCAGTGGACCTTTACAATAAGGCCCTTATCAGCATCCTGGATCACCACACCCCTGTAAAAACCAGAATAGTCACCTTCCCCCGGTCAGCCCCATGGTTCACTAGCGATCTTCAGAAAATTAAGGCAAGTGAGCGTGCTTGCGAGTGGCGTTTCAAAGCCACAGGTATCACCGTTCATAAGTTAATTTTGCGAGAACACCAAAAGGCCTACTAAAAATCCCTGAGAGGCACGGCTACAGTTTTACTCAAATGTCATCAAAAACAATCCTGGAAATTCCAAGCAGCTGTTGTCCACTATATACCACCTTCTCGAATCACATACTCCCAGTCACAGGAACTACAGAGGAGCACTGTAATAAATGAATGGACTTTTTCAAAACAAACATTTACTAAATTCATTCAACTTTATCTGGTCTATCAACTCTATCTGCACCAACTGACAATTCAGTCTGCCACCTCCCAGACCCTAAACTGCTTTCCAGAAGCCTCTCAGCAAAAGGTTATGGATATAGTCAAGAAGATGAAAACCTCTACCTGCGCCCTTGACCCCTTTCCTACAGCCCTCGTGAAAGCAAACATTTCAGCCATAAGTAGGGTTGCCATCTTTCTCACTACCAAATAAGGGACACCTTGCCATGCCGAATTTTGACAGATGTCAAATGGTGATATGGTGTTTTATTCTTTGATAGGAAAGGTAACCAATATATTCCATTTACATTTTCACTGTATCATTATCAAGGGTGGGTAGAGTAGCCTACTGAAAATATATACTTAAGTAAAGTACAATTAGCCTACCCTAAAAAAAAAACTACTAAAATGTCCCATTTCAGAAACCTACTCAAGTAAATGTAAACATTTTAATTGTAGTTATTAAGAACAGCAGTTCTTAATAACAGCAGCGAATACCCAAATTAAAATCAAACAGCAGATATGAAAATTATTAGGGGTGTAACGGTTCACCAAACCTAAGGTTCAGTTCATACCTCGGTTCAGTTCCTTTTATTTTTCCATGAGTGTTAAAGCAACACTATGTAACAATTCACCTGAAAATAACTTAAAAATCATATTGATGCTATTATTTGACTTGTAATAGGGAGAATAGCATCTCTGTTATTGCCCCTCTGCGCCAGATACTGCGCTATATATCTTCGGTGTACTGGCTGTTACACCTCTCGCGAGAATTGTGTCCTGCTTTACAGCATACTCTCCCAACTGTGTCTTCAGTGATAATAACCCTTTAACAACCAAGGTTGGTATGCTAAGCACAAAGTAGCCTACCGATACTATGGCAGAGGTGAAGAGAACTAAAAATACGATGTCTGAGGAATTAAAGAAGCGAAAAGATAGCGTAACAGAGCAAGAGACGCCGATCTTGCCTTCTTGCTGTTTTAATAAGTTATATTCTTTAGCAATCATTTGATGTCCTGTGTTATTGACAATATGTTTGGTTATGTGCAATGCTTTGCTAACACGGCTAGCTCGCTACCTTATGTAAACAAAGAATTGCACAAGACTTGGAACCAAAATAAACCGGACAGCATTTTCCTTTACATTCCTTTCGTAAAGAACAAAATCATCGCCCCCACTTTTAAGATGAAAAAAAAAAAGTATTGTTGATATGCAGACAGACATAGCCTGTCTGCATACCAACAATAACATGAATGCTGGTTGTTAAACAGTGTCCATCTGCAAAATGTCCAAACAGCTTTCCACAGACGGCTATCACCAGCATCTCTACAACCACATTCATTCACCTCAAGCCAGACTGTAAGCGAAAAAGACTGGGGGATAGTTGTATTCATTTGTACTATGTTGCTTTCTGTTTAGTTAGTAGCCTACTACTGAAACTGAATGCTCCACCGTTTATGCTCAGTCACTCAGTATTGTTATGATTATTATACCACAGTAACATTGATGGATGGGCAAACATATGAATGTACATTCACCAATCAGTGAGCAAAGTGACAATGATGGGTCACATAACAGATCCTTCTGTTATGTGTTAATTAACTGCGTTGTAGACAGCCGTTAACAAAATAAGCCTTTTGACTCACCGGCCCTATCCACCACCGCCGGCCACGCATATTTTGCCTTTGTGGCATATTTACATTCATTTCAATGTTTCGCCGAGACGTCAGTTGCACATTTAACTTCTAACCAGCATCCACTAGGTAGCATACTGTAGCCGTAGTCTTGTTCTCCGCCATCTCCAAACTGCAAATTTCTCAAATAAGTTTATTTTTGCAGAGTTTTGTCCATATTTTAACACTTTACTATCTCTTGAAGCCGCTTATGGGTGCCACCATTTCACGATCTACCATTTTACGATCTGGTGCCAAAAGAAACTTTTTCCATTGACTGCCATGTTAATCTAAAGACGTTAAACTTTGCTAATCGGCTGGTGCCAGAACGTTTTTTTTTTCATCATATATAAAATAGAATCCATAAGATTATGTCA
Source organism: Typhlichthys subterraneus (assembly GCA_027564835.1). Lineage (NCBI taxonomy): Eukaryota > Metazoa > Chordata > Actinopteri > Percopsiformes > Amblyopsidae > Typhlichthys > Typhlichthys subterraneus. The sequence goes on from JAODUH010001087.1 coordinate 5,695, forward strand.
GAGAAACACAATGCCCATCGGTGCCTTGAAAGTATAGATTTATTTTTAAAATGATTGCAATAAAAGCGTCCACCACAGTGCTGCGTAGCTTGCTAGCTTGTGTGGGTGAGACATAAACTGGGGCTGCTACAGAAATGAAGAGACTAGATTACAAAGACGCTTGTTTTTCCTTCAAATTAAATCGTTTCACCAAAGGATGTTTCAGGGCTTCTTGGTAAGTGTTGTGAATGTATTATTTCACAACACATGGATCCGTGCTATCAATGTACAGTACTGTTATTTGACATAGGCCTAATACAACAGCTACGGTGTTCTCAACACCTCAGTCGATGGTACTCAACACGTTATACCGGTATTTGCTTTTAAAGAAAATGTAATATATTCAATTACTGTACAGCTGGCTATCTCAAATGTCTATTTGTACTCTAAAGTTTAATATAATTATATTTTTAAAAGCGCTAGGTAAATATATTAACGGCAGACAAGATAAGGCAGGTGTGGAATGACCAACTATATAGGCATAATCCAAGGAGTCGACAAGGTAAGCAGGGAAAAGTTTAACTGAATCACGGGGAAACATGTTATATTCAAAACAAGCACACTGTCGTGGTAAAGGTTGGTTGTGAATGTGAATTAACTACTTATGTGCCCTACACAAGCAACGATGATTTCGTCCAGGAGCAGTAACTTCAAATTCAGTATTTTAGGATAAAAGTAACGCAGTTCATATGTTTGGGAGATTGTAGGCTATGTGAGCAAGTAGTGTGCCCTCTAAAGCGAACTCAAATTTGTTATTAGTAAACGGAAAAATGTCAACTTACTATAATTATTTCAGGTTTGCAGCAAAATATTCCATATTTATATAGACCGGTAGATATTTTAACCAGCATAAAAATGATAGAGGTGAGTTCAGAATTGGCAAACATGCTTTAACATTGAATGTCAAAACTTTTTGTGTAAACATTTCAAACATTTCAAACGCCTTTCATCCAGCGTCAGTTTGTTCGCTAAGAACTATACCTCCTCAAACAGTTTTCTGCGAGCTCAAGCACGGAACTTAAAAAGTTTCATTAATTCTAAACGCATGCAATTCTGTTCGGCTATCGTCATGTGACATGAATTATTCGTTGTGATTGGCTACACCAGTTTCATTGCTTGGCAAAGTAGGTAGTCTACAAACATTGAAACAAATTAACCCTAAACCCTAAGGGGGTTTTGGCCATTTTTCACTACTTTAATTTCTGTATTTTATCAGCACCCTCTCAGCTACAATTAGGATAACATCTGAACAGAATGGAGACATTATAATGCTGTTTATGTGTTAGAAATGCAAGAAGAAAAAAAAAAAACGCCCATTACTTTTTTGTTTGTTATAAGGTAAAAGATAGAAAACGTGTATGAAGTTTTGTTTAAAGCAAATTTTTTTTATTCAGCCAAGCCTTGATTAATATTGAACACCTTCTGGATTCATAGAAATATACATAATGAAGTTTGCCCTCTAAACCCTAAGCAGTTTTCAGCCGTTTATCACTACTTTGCAGTTCCAAGCGTATGCGCTCCTATTTGCAAGCCCCGAAACTCACCTGTAGGTTGAACTTGACGTTGCCAGGCGTCATATTACGTAAATCAGACATAACGTGTGATTGGCCAACAAATATCTGATCTCTAAAGCAAGAAGTTATGGAAATACATTGTATGAGCATGCGCAAAGCCAACCATTTTATGTGCAATTTGGTGTCCTCGTAGAAAGGTTGCGATAGACGGAAGAAAGCAAGCCATATACCGATCTCTTCGTCTCTTCGTTAATGTCAGGATTAATGGGAAACAAACCGTACATTTCCATTTTTTACTGTTCTGACGATATTACATGAAGTATACACTATGTCCTAGTCCGCGGGCCCGCAGACTTCGGGTTTAGAGGGTTAAACAAATGCTGTATTTTTGCAATTAATCTTCTAAATGTAGTTGGCTGGAATTATGCAGTCGTCGGGAAAAATAGCTTTACCTAAACAATACAATATAACCTACTCATTGGCCTTTAGACACGTGTATCAGCTGTCACTGTCTGCTCTGTACGCATGTGTGTGTGTGAGAGAGAGAGACAAGCGCAGGAGCAGCACAGCACTTGAACTTATGTCTTAAGTCAGCAACACGTGTAAATACAATATTATCGTGGTCAGAAAAATGATCGAGGTCATTTCCATATATCGCACGATAAGTCGATATAGTAATTATCGCAACAGGCCTAAATATGATAATATAATTACACTAAACAATTGTTTTTTACGTACCATGCCTGGTATATCCAGGAATCGTGGAAACATTGTGAGTATATCAGATGATTTCTCCGGATCATGCACCAACTGTTGTCGAAAGGCAAAGGTAACCTTCATCTTTTCCTTGATCATTACTTCATCACCAGTGTGCTTATTGAAGGCGATGGCTTCCTGACACAAGTCTTCTTCCATCAGCCAATTTTCTTTTTTGAAAGGCTGTCTATCAGTAACTGGTTACGTGTGTTAAAGAACAATGCTAAGAGAACCCATTTAATATACCGAAACAGGTTAATAAACATTGCGGTCTGGTCATGAAAACACCTATAAGAAAATCACCAAGTGATTGCTGTGGGCGTTTAGCTTGGCCCTCTGATGCTTCTTTCTGCACGGTTTTGATTCTCCATGCAAGGTATCCACTCCCATCGTCGACATTGTAATAATGCTCCTAAAACAGAAAAATAGCACATAAATAAGGTAATACTGGCAAGTATTTTTAACTAATTACTACTGACTTACATAAGCATTCTTCCTTGAGAGAAAGAAAATAGTAATTTATGTTCACGGATCAACAGTTACTTACATAGCCAGACTTGTTCATGGGATCAGTCAAGTAGGGAAATAAGGAAATTATTCCCTTTGCATACTCTTCTTTGACGAGTCGTGTGTCACGCCGAAATATAATGATCCTAATCCCTACAAACATTGAATGTTATACATTTTAAAAAGGATAACTTACCCATGTGCATCTGTCTTATGTGCAACCAATATTTTGACCATGTCTCGCCTTCTGCTGTTTGTCAGACTTTTTGATCAAGCATACTCGTTCAGGATCTTCTCTCCTCCTGGCTTGTTCTGGAGAATGTTTTCAATCATCTAAGAAATAAGAGAAAATTACAAATTAAAAATTACATTTTTTGTTAAGTAATCGCATTCTGTTGTCCGTCTTGTGTTCCCTTTCCTAGTCTTGTCATACATCATGTTTCTTATGTTCCAGCTCTCCGTTCATTGTCACTATTTTGGCTTCATAGATCCAAGAAAGTAATGGAAGTATATAAATTAAATAAAAGTCCTAGTAAGTCCAGTAAAAAATGCATTATTGTATGTTCTAGTTCAGGTGTTTAGTATGGTTAAATAAGATAGGAACTATATTACATTCTAAAATAATTCAATTATTTTAATTATATAGCATACTTGTGCTAGTCGTTTATCCTCCGCTATTCTCAATTCGGTGGGACTCCTTGTCAGTATGACTCATCACTGTCTGACCCCTCTATGACTGCAGAAGAGCTTGTAGATGAACTCATAGAATCTAGAAACAACATAACATTAATACAGCTAAAAATGGACAATGAATCTCATCCAACAAGAAGCCAAAGTTGTACAATCTCATAGTATAGTATACTGGCATAACAGTTCAGGTGGCTATAACAATCAGAAAATGAGAAAAACAATGAACAAATATATTTAGGCTATGTCAAATAAGGCCTTAAGCAAATAAAAACATAATAAAAAAGTATGAAACATATGGGCAAATGTTAAAGTTGAGGTAAATATAACTCACCATCAACACCTGCAATTTGGGGCACATTAATTTCAAAACCACCAAGATCTGGTGACTTTACAAGAAATTCAAACATCTCCTCATCAACCTCAGTATGTGACTCGACATAAACTTGGACATCCATTGTAGGAAGGTCACATTTCTAGACAACTGTGTTTCATACCAAAAATACTAACAAAAATGTGGTTCAATGCCACTGATGTCTGTAATGATAAAAGTCCTATATTGTTTCACTATCTTCTATTATTATATTCAGGATGACATGATTTTGTTTTACATTTCTGGGGTAAAGAACATATATTGCTTTGCTTACCAGATTCTATAAAGCACTTAAAAATAATTGGCTCTTCACAGCAAATTTACTTTTTCTGGTCTTTGTACTTTACTCGTACAGTCTGCATCCTAAATGACAAAAAAATATTTTTACATTTAAAATGATAATGACCAGATCAAATTAAATATCCCATCAAGAACCACAACAAAAAAAACTAGAATATACTCATTTGTTCCGTCCACACGATCAGAATAGATCACTATTTATTAAGTTACAACCATGTGGTCAAAATGACAATGAAAGGCTATGCCCTCACATCTACCACTTAACTCTTCCACTGAGTCACATCCATCTGGTCATATCCACCAAGACATGCATTGCAGGATGTACTAATAACAAATAACTGTATTAAACTAACCAACAAAGCACCTTAATTAAAAGTCACAACCATGACCTGAATTGTATGCCAACGATAGCCTACAGCTGATTTCACTCTTTTCTGATTTACAACCATGCAGTCACAGAATAAAACGGCCATGCCCTCACACACTCTTAAAAAAATAATTCATAGGGCCTTTAGCCATTGTTTAAAAATCCATATTGCTATGGGATAAAAAAACAAGTTATATGATATTATTAGTTTGTTTGTTGTTTGTAACTGTTATATTCTTGAGCTGTGATGACACACAAAGTATACAATTTTGTGTCAGCATACTATCATAACTAGCCAGAACGTATGAATCCATTCTGAAGTCATTACGTCAGGTTTTGAGCAGGAAAGATATAGTGGACCTGATCTTGCGTGAGGGAGAAGCTCATAGTACTCTGTATAAATCATTTCATGATGGAAGTTATTACAAAAACAATGAGCTGTTTTCAAGCGGTGACCTTACAATTGCTCTCATTCTCTATGTAGATGACTGAGATATGCAATCCCCTTGTTACATCCATGAAAACGCACAAAATCACATCGGTGTATTGGCTGATGTTCCCTCATTGCTCTGATCTGCACTAAACGCAATCTTCTTAGCAATTCTGTGCAAGACTGGGGATATGAAGAGATTTGGTTACAGTGCTGTGTTGGAGACACTGCTCAAAGATCTTGTAATCTTAGAGGAGGAAGGACTGTATGTTCCAGCATTGGGTAGAAGAGTCATAGGTACCGTTTTGTTGCAGACAATCTCGGGGCCCATTCTATGGGGGGATTTGTTGAGAGCTTTTCCTGTTCATACACCTGTAGATTTTGCCTAGGTGAGCATTCAAAGTTTCAAAATGGAGAAGTGAGAACAGTGGTATTTCCACCCAGAACTAAAGAACAACACACATTGCATATTCAAGCTGTACATGATAATGCCAGTTTGACTCGTGTGGAGAGGCAAACTTAAATATTTTGATGTTTTGTCTGGCTATCCACCTGATGTGTTGCACCATCTCTTTATAGATATAGTGCCCCTTGAAATAGCACTGTGCCTCAAAGTGTTCATTCAGACTAAATACTTTACTCTTGAAGAGCTGAACAAATGCATCAAAGAGTTCCCCTATAAATGGTCAGAAAAGACAAATACACCTCAGCTTGTGCCTGTGAACTTTGGGTGGGAATGCCCATGAGAACTGGACTTTGCTGCGACTTTTGCCGCTCATGGTTGGCTCAAAAGTCCCTGAGGGTGACCCAGCATGGGAAGTACTTCTTGTCCTGAAAGACATTGTTGAGCTTGTTGTAAATCAAGTCCACACAGAGGAGACTATTTGCTACTTGGATATTAAGATATCTGAGCACAGACACAGGAAAAACTAATCCCAAAACATAATTTTCTGGAACATTATCCAGAACTGATAAGGGCTTATGGCCCCCTAGTGTCACTGTGGATCATGCAGTTTAAGCATATTGTCAGGCATACTCATAGCTTTCGAAATATTCTGCTGTCACTCTCTATGAAGCATCAGTTGATGGTTGCTTATAACCAGCATGATTCCAGTACGGTCAAACCTCTACTACAGGCTACAACACTATCTACAGTGGATGTAGGTATGCTGAGAGAGGATATCCAAGAATCACTGCAGGCTAAGTTTCCTGGTGAGAAATGTGTCCAAATCGGTAACCGTGTGTGTTACAATGGTAACACACACGGTTACCAAGTACACCAGTGGAATGATCTTGGCTAATGGTTCCACAGGTGGTCTTCCCGATTTTGGGGCGTTGATCCAAGTTGTGGTTTTGAAGGGTACCGTTGGATTCATTGTGGAATGCTTAAGTGCCTGGTCAGTTGAGCACCTGAGGAGCTACGTGCTTGAGAAAACGGATACTGTGAACGTCCTATAGCCAGCTGAGCTATCAGACATGTTCCCATTAACTTCTTACATGTTTGGTGGAAAAAGCATTATTACTCTTACGTGTAGCATTTATCTATCTTCCTTTCTTTCATTTTAGTGTAAACTATGTAGCCTAATTTCAGGACCTAGTAAAAATCTTGGTAAATGTGTGCTTTCTGGAGATTTAGTTTTTATGACATTTTATCCATTTACCATAGTGATCTTGAGTCATTGTAGTGTAAACCTGCACTAGTTATATGTAATTTCAGAAACTAGTAACACAAGAGTGTTACTAGGTTCTCCAAATTTAAAATGTGAACATTTTAAATTGCTCCTGACAAACAGAGAGAAGCTGCCATCCCATGCCTCGTGGTCTAGGAGAGAAGGAGGACGACCTTTTCAATGAGTACAATGTAAGTAATTTACCATTTATTGTGAACATTAAACTCTCCCGCTGTCCTCGGGTTTCAAACGCACTACCTTGTTGCGCCAGCAGATAGCCCCAACCGTGGCACGTCATATCCGTGCTGCGGTTACAGCCTTCTGTTGGTGCAAATAAGTAGTGCGTTGCAGGGTCAGTTTGACCATGAGGACAGCGGGAGGGTTAAGGGTGCTACTCTCAATTGTGATCTAAGTCAGAGCTTGTGTGAACGTAAGTTATCACATCATAAACGTGATTGACTCAAGATAGGCGCGTCATCAGTTAAAGACAAACCTTCAAGCAGGAAGTCCTGTAGTAATGGAAATGCAATGTTCAATCACGCTGGGCTGACTGTTCATGACGAGTCGTGCTGAGCCTGCACATGCAATGGAAAAAAGCCATAGGGCTGTCGCGGTGAAGGAATTTCTATGGCGTCAATATAGTCTCACAAATCGCGCTCGCAGAATTTTGTGTTGCGCACACGAACAAAGTCGAGCGCGCAGAATCTTGAGTCGAGCGTGCACACAGACAAAGTCGCGCGCACAGAATGTTC
>JAODUH010001088.1:2998-13088 GCA_027564835.1 Typhlichthys subterraneus
AGGAAAAGACCTTTCCTACTGAGCATATACTGCCTGCAGGTGAGTGGCCATCGTGACATGGCGTCCAAGCCAAGGGCACTCGTCAGAGTCATAATGTGCTTGCTGTTAGGCCTGTCACGCTAATTAACCAAATGGACATATTGTACAATATATGGACGTGACCTCAGTCAAACTGCCTGTTGTATTTACCTGAGTGTTGCTGACATAAGAACGTCAGCCATCTTGTGCTGCTTCAGTGCTCTCGTCTGCTTCATCGCAGGCCACACACAGAGCAGACAGCGGCAGCTGAAAGTGTTTCTCAAGGTTTTAATAGGTGTTTTTCCAGACTGCGTCATTCCAGATAATTATGTAAATGAAAAAATCTACAAAAATGTTTTTTTTTTTTTTTTTTGCTTCATGGTTTATTTTAAATACCCAGCCAAGCAATGAAATTGGTTTAACCAATCGTAACAAACAATTGATGTCACGTGACAATAGCGGAACAACATAGTTTGCATGATTCTTATGTGTGCCTCTAGATGCCAAATATGCCGTTTCAGGGTAGGATCCCAGCATATTGTGCTTCACATGCTATCGGATATATCGTATTTACGACAGCACATGAGCGGTCAAACCAAGTCGTAATTACCACGAGGAAACTCTGATTTGTCCGACACCCGAGTAGCCGAGTTATGTGTGATAGAACTACAAACATGGAGGAATACAAGGCATGCGTGGATGCCAGCATGTTGTAGTCCTACAGTTATGGGATGGAACTACAAACATGGAGGAATACAAGGCATGCGTGGATGCCAGCATGTTGTAGTCCTACAGTTATGGGATGGAACTACAAACATGGAGGAATACAAGGCATGCATGGATGCTAGTGTGTTGTAGTTCTACATTAATATGTGTATGACAATGCTTCAACAAGATATTTAGTTTAATAAAAAAAAAGGTAGATTTAAGTGAACGTGGTTATAAATAGTCCCCTAACGGTGTTTGTCTTTTCAGATCACATCAGCAATAACAATGTTTCTGATTGATGGCCAATTTATTTTAAATCTGCTTCCTAATTGGCGTGAAGGCAGCAATAATGCCAGCACATCTTAATGCACTCCTTTAGACATAATGGCCAAGACTGAAGAGGATGAGGAGGAGGATGGTGATGATGGTGCGGCTGGGGACAGCCATGCGGCAGATGATGACAAGGATTGTGAGGATGATGAAGAAGAGGGCGATGTTGATGAGAGGACATTGGACAATGAGGTTTGTTTTGCTCACGACTGCACCGATTTGTCTAGAGTATTGGAACAACTGACTTGATTAATACTGGGAGGGGAGTGGGGGGGAGTGATCCCACATAATATAATACTGTGGTATGTCACAATGTCTCTTTGCATAAATACTTATATATATGAATATTTTGTTATAAAGAAAGTGGCTTTACTTGAGACGAGAGCTTCGCGAGAAAACATTCCTATTTTCACTGCATACAGGGTTACTTTGGTGGAGTCAGCGATTGTAAACTAATTACATTTTATTTGAATTCAGCAAATGTCTCCTTGCGGTCCACTAGTTGTCTGTTTTATGTTTGCTGAAAAATATTCTGGCTACTAGGGCTGGACGATTTGACCTAAAATTGAAATCGCCATTAATTGAACATTGTACCTTGATTACGATTAATAAACAATTTTTTTTGTCTGCTCCATGCTTCCATTCAGCCGACTACGGGGCAGTTACGTGAATACACAGCAGTATTAACATCAGCTTTTATAAACACGGACTATTTGTAAAAGCGTGATACTTTAGTGTAGGGCTAAAACATTAAATAATTGAAGCTACATGGATTGAGTTATAATTATTAGCGTAATGTAAAATATATTGGCAGTTTACTTACCCTGCTGTATTGTCCTGTAGGCAGCCTATGTTTATCATTCACATATGCATTTGGAATCGGTGAGCGTTTACCATTCTCTACTCCACCTACCAATTGTAGACATTGTTGTCTGCTGTAATATTTTAGAACCATTATTCCAAAAATGGTATTTCCTTAGGAATGTCTCTTTGAAAGAGTTGACTTGAAATCACTATAGCCTAGATGTTACCACGAAGGGAGGCGGCGTCGGTAAAACTATGTATTTGCTTCTAACTTGGAAGGAAGAAAGAGCTATCTAGCTGTAAGATATCTACAGTACGGGGACCAGATATATTAACAGTAGGTGTTAGAAAGCCCACCTTGCAATATATTAAGTTGTCTGTCACTCATTATGAGTCTGTTCTGATAAATGTTTTTGTGAGACCACCTGAGCTGCCGCGTTGCGTGCCATTGACGTGTAGTTTCGATATACGTCTGTCACGGTTGATACTAATGGTGACAATAACAGCAGCGTTGCTCAGTAGATGCTGCTCGTTTATTGCTGTGGCTGGGATTGTCACGATTTCAAGATGTTCGGGTGCCGACAAATAGGCTTGTCTGTAAAACACGCGTCCTCCTATTTACTTTTGATTGAACAGGACATAGGAAAATTATGTCAGTTAGATGTTCAGAATTTTGGTACAGCCCTAGTTGCTACACAGCCCTGGCTCTGTACATGAGAACAATATCCCAGCCTCCTAGGCAATGTATGTCCAATTTGGGAGGCGGAGCTTCTGAGACAGCACCACATTGCGTTGAAGAGGGAGATGCGTTTTTCACTTAAAGTTCAAATATGAAATATCTTTCTCTAGCATCACATTTTAATGTAGTCAGTGTCTTCATAAATCTCTCTCCCTCTCCCTCTCCCCTCCCCGGACTCCTCGCAGCCAAACGAGGGTGGAGACGTGGACGGAGAGAGTCAGAAACAAGCTGTGAGAAAGAGGAGGGTACGGAAAGACTGAAGATGTGAGCCCTACCCTCTTCACCAACACGGCCCACCCTCCTCCCAACATGTTCGATGGGGAGGCGGTGGAAGGTCTCTCTCGTCTCCTTCCACTGGCCTCCGCGTACTGCAACAGCGCGCACGTTCCTCCAGCCAAGTGGCACTCCGGCAACCACCTCCTTTCATCAGCTTCATCCCTCAGACACATTGAGGCCACTTTTCTCACCTTCATCTGTCACATGATTCCCCAGTAGCTTGTGCTTTGCAGCTACTGTTAACGTTTTGCATTCCTCCGCTCCCATGCTGCCTACTGTCTCCATCCCGCGTCAGCCAACACGCCTTTACGGTCTACAGCATGTCCACCTCCCTTCCTTTGCACACCTTTCATCTTTGCTTTCAGTCTTCCTATCTGAAAATGGTACATCGGAGCTCTTTGGGGTTACACTGCAAAATACCACCAGTCTGGCTCTGCTTGGAGAGCAAGACGGCAGAGCCGTTGTGTAACTCCTCTAGTTCTGCACACCACAGAGCAGAGAAAACCTCTGGTGCGGTAGATTTAGGTTTTTTTAGCATCTCGTCTCCTCCAGTCAGATGTGTTTGACGTCAACTCTTTAAGGTTTTTGAATGTGCAGATTTTGAGAATTGTCGGGTTCTTGGGGAAGAGAGGGCAATATTATTAAAAAGTATTTTGAGTTAAGAATGTGGCAGAACACTAGAGGATCGGCATAGGTTTAAGATATTGTTGAAGTAATTTAGAAAGAGGTGTTCTGTTAGACGTTAAGGTAATTTATTACAGGAAGTCGAGTTCTTTTAAGCGTTTTGTTTGTATTAGCAAGTTATTGTTAGTTTATATTGTTTGCAAGCTGAGGATCAAAAAGATCAGCACTGATCACCTATTTATTTTTTAGTTTGTATGTCAGTATAAATCAATGCAATTTTGTGTAACGTGTGTATTCTTACTCTATTCTTATTCTAACTTTGAACTGCTGTACTGTTAACTCATCTAAAAGAGGAAAGGCTGGACCTGAGAGCAGCTTTCAGATTCCAGCAAATTTGAACCATTTGCATAGTTTGACATTGTAGTAATCCATTTTAGAGTGGATAGAAGCAAGTTTCCTCATCAAAACAAATTGCCATAATTCTGTTTCTAGACTGTTTATCTTGGAATTACTTTGTTTTTGTATTGTCAAGCTTTTTTTTCCCATGTTTGCTCAACAATGGCAGGTTTGCAATTGTATGTTGCTCTTGGAATTAATAAAATATATTTAATACAAGTGACAACTTTGTTTGCAATGGGGTTCTTATCATTTTGCATGCCTTTGCACTTGACATAGCAGTTGGTTAATGAACACACCTGGTTGAAATAAGCAGACTTACATTTTTATTTAAACAAAAAGTAATGTTAATAGGCAAATAAGTATAAATGTACATAATCTACACAAAAGGTAGTTTCTGCGGATGAATACCTAATTAACATGACCATGGGGAAATGGGAAATTTAAGCATTATATACTGTACAACAAATTGACATCAAAATAAAACAACTTTCATAGATTACTGGATATACAGAGGGGTGGTGTGTCTTTCTAAACAATCCAAATGTAGCACCAGGAATGAGTGACACTACTACAGGTCAGGTACTGACCATCCTCGATCGACTACTAATGGACCTGTAAACTTGCATCAAAATCTGTCTGATAATCTAGTATTCTATTGTTCCTTATCATTGTTAAAGAAAAACAAGCAAAGTAGCTCAGACTCACAATGTTGAGATCGGCACATTTTCTGGATTTAACACGGAAGCTTTACCAGTGCATTTCTCTTCCCTATGAGTGAATCAATAGTACTTAAGACCGCTTTATTTTCCTTTTACAGAGAGCATGTTCTCTCTCTCCCTTACACCATCTGGTGTATTCCGATATGCTTTCCCAACCTCTGCAAATAGTTTAAAGGCGCAATACACAATGTTTTCACTCATTAAATTCAACCATAACAGATCATTTACATGTATCACTATGCTTTAAAAGGGTTTCACCCTTAATGCTTCATTTATTGAAAACTGAATGAAAAGGATAACGAATACTGACATTTTACCACAATGTCCAGTCTTTATATTAACAGTAACTTTAAAAAGGACCCACATTTAAGACAAAACATTTATGTGGAGATCTACTGTAGATATCTAGGCACATTACAACTAAGTATTCTGTGCTTAACACACACAAGCTTTGAACATTGGCTAAAATTTTCTTCCAGTTAAAAAATATTTAATGATAAAAATTCTGTAATTGAATTATTTAATATTAGATGTGTCACAAAAGAAAATGTTGTAAAACATGCAATTAATGTACCATATTTAACATTCTCAGTTATATTGAACAGTGGAGACGAAAGCAAATGTAGTTTTGCTGCCATAATACAACTTAGAGCCAACAGTTCAGGGAGGGTGTTCTGATAAAGGTTATGAAGGTAAAATAGAGAGACTAAGTTCAAACTGTATTTGCAAACATTTTCATAGTTTGTTGAACAAAAGAGCCAGATTGATGCACAGTAGAGCATATTACCAAATTGGGCAACACAATGTTGGTGACTGCAAGTTTGTTAAACGAAAGAGGGTCAATGTATCAAAGCATAATACATTTGAATTAAGAAAATTACTGACTTTGACATTATCTGTGATATCTGTCCACCACTGAACATTATTTGCAAATACTGCTCGACTTGATTGAGAGAATTTTAGCAACTAGTTGGTACAAATTACCCTTATCCACGCCACAAGAATCTAGAACCAGGTCTCAGGCCATGCAAATAAATCCCACTCGTCCTGACCCCCATGATAGGGTAACGTTTACCTCGTTTGTAGTGTGGAAACGTTCTGCAAAACAAACCTGGGGACATTTTAAAACTTGCTGTATATTCTTAGCTTAGTCATAGTTTTGTGGGTCAAAAAATAAATAGCAACAGGAGCTATCACGGTGTTCGGTTGAATATCAAGTGAATAAATAATACACACAAGGACCTATGTTTGCGGAGTAAACCATCCTCCTGTTTCTTCGGGTCGTTCACTTCCGTTTGCTCTTGGTGTCGGTGGTCTGGAAGACGCTGGAAGCTGACATCAGGTTCTCAATGTACTGCCCTAGGACCTGGTTCTCCGACTTGAGCTTAAGGTTCTCTTCCTTGACTGCGTCAACGCGTGCCGACAGGTCTGCAACGACAACAGAGTGGAAGGTTAATACAGAGCATGTTATCCCACCCGTTGATTGTCCTGTTCTCCTGCTGTTTCATTCTGGAGCAAAGAATGAATGCATGATTACTTTAACATTAAACATGTACTTAAAATATGTTTACACACACTCAAATCGTTTGGGCTAATGCCTTAATGGATCCACTAATCAGAAACATAGCTCAAAGGCTATGTTAGATGGCTAATAAAATATACACTACATGATGATAATCTAAACATTTTTGAAGTCGTGTGTCTCAAAACAACAGCTTTAGGCGAATGCTTTACCTTCCAGCGTGTGCTGTAGTTCAAGAACCTGATTTATGAGCCTCGTCTTCTCCTCCATCTCCACTTGATTCTCCATGTTTCCTAAGAGATCCAGCATCAGTGTTTAAAACTGCTGAACTTGCACTGGAGCTCTCTCAACCCCCGGCTCTCACATACACACCATACTTGCTTACAAACTGAACTTTATGAAGTACACATTTACAAGCAGACTCACCATCGATGTCGCAGTTCATGGTGAAGTGCTCGATGTCCTGTTTGGTATACAGGGCTGCAATTCTGGTGTCCACTGCACATTGTAGAAGAAAGGCAAGCGGAAATTGTCAATAAGGCGGTGATAACCTAGATTTCCATTGCTATTAACCATTTTTCATAAGGGGCGAGACAGGGTAGTGATTGTGAAAGTAATATGGTAATGTAACTAATTAATTTTAATACCCAGTAATAAGTAAGTTAATTGTATTACTTTTTGAAGGAGTAACAAGTAACTAGCAACTTATTACAATTCCTGAGTAACTTGCCTAACACTGCCTGTGTGTGACTGGAATATTATGGCTACACCGCGCCCTGCAGTGCACAGACGTATTCTCATATTGCGATGCAGTGTTGTTGCTAACCGGCTGAGCAAACAAGCGAATGCTAGCGGCTACTAAGCTAGCTCTTATGTTTTTGTATGTTGTTAAAAACATATTTACACTGACATGCAACTAACATGTATATATAATTAGCCATGAAAGCATGGTCCTAGTTACACAACACACATCAAATGTGTATGGTTTGACAGACTGCGAGCAGTACGGTATATGCTGTAAAAGCAGCAGTGCGGTAGCATGCTAAATAGGTTAGCTTATATTGTTTTGCTAATAAGCGTGCAAATATATATTCTGACCTAAAGCCGTTAAAAGCAAATGGTTTATAAGCCTTGCCGCTCACCTTCTGCAAAGTAATAAAACTCGTTTTGTTATAATCGCCTGTAAACGAACGTTGAGGATGTACTGTGTTGATGGAACACCCTGCTCCGAATCTAACGTCAAACCAATCTACACACACAGGCACACTGTAGTTACGGGCGCTCACAGCCAGGGGGAGCGATAACTGCACAGATTTGTATTGTCGGGTGTGTGTGTGAGAAAGAGATGGGGACACAGTGGCATTCGACCTCTCTCTCTCTCTCTCTCTCTCTCTCTCTCTCTCTTGCTCTATCTAAATTCAATTAAATGGGCTTTATTGGCAAATCACTTTACAATATAGGCCTAATAAGTATTACAATAGAATAAGGATTTATGCAGTAGCTAAAATCACAAAGAAATACATATCTCTCTCACACACAGTAGCCTCTACAGTTTCTGCTCCTTACCGATGTTTATTCATAAATAGTTACTTGCTAACTTAATTAACTGACAGTCTATAGATACTTAAGAACTAAGATTATCTTGGTAAAACATTTGTATATGACTAATAGGAGTAGGCTAATGTAATGGGCATCTGTAAGATCTGTAAGATCTGCAGCTGGGGGACACTTCCTGTTATTGTTCATGTGAGTGTGAAAAGAGTATTACCCATATAGTTTCCCAATTAATTGCCTAACATACCTTGAATAATATCAAAGGGTTCCTGCCGCATAAAAAAAAAATAAAAAAGATTTTTAAAAGTGTTTTAATTTTGAAGCTAAAACAAATCTCTTTACCTGGGTCATCTGTCAGAGAGATGTTGGTAAAAGAGCCATCCTCGTCTGTCTCTTCCTCCATGGCTTGCATGTATATTTCCCGTCGTTGGGTTTCACCTTCGTGCTTCCTTTGATGTTTTTGTCATAACGATACCATTCTCTCCACAGTTACCTATTAGAGACAGTCCTCTTTATTGTCACACCAACGTATAACTTATATTTGGCCTCGTTATTTCTTTTCTTCTCCTCTCTCCCTCTCTCTCTCTCTCTGGCCCTTCTCTCTCTCTCTCTCTCTCTCTCTCTCTCTCTCTTTCTCTCTCTGGCCCTTCCCTCTCTCTCATTCACCGTTCTCCGTTGTCGTTTGAATTATTCACTTTGTCACACTCACCTGCTTTACCTGACTGGTGGCTCAGGTTACACCATGTTTATTATGGGAACACGTGTATCCATGGAGACAGCCTAAGACAGGCCAACCACCTGACCACGTTTCAAAGTTCAATTTCTGGAGAAGAGAAATAACCATAATAAAGCCTACATACAGTATATAGGCCAAACCGTGCACACACTGGCACAAACACACTTAACATACACATTAACGACAATATGCCTTATAGGATACACACTCGTCATATCATTATATATTATGTGTATTCCGTATAATATACAGTAGGTATATGCGTACGAGGGAGTCTTGGTTATTCCTACTCTGAGGTTAATGGGTACAAGGGGATATAAATCCATAAAAGACATTACTAAACTGCTACTAGAATATGCCTTTCCTCCACCAGATTAGCATGGCGCTATACCATGCCTGCTGACATTCTGACATAGCAACAAAAAGGAAAAGGATGCATTCACTCTCTGTAAAGCATTTTGAACTGCAATTCTGTAAGAAAAGTGATATATAAATAAGGATTATTATTAGTAGTAGTAGTAGGTAATGAGCTGAGAATGTGAACATTTCAATAGATTTGTGGGAGTGCAGTTCCCTCTGGTGGAAAAAGAGCATCATTGCACCTAAATAGCCCATCCTAGACAGCAATATCAGGTCCGATTGATTAAGAACTGTTAAATACAAATAAATAGCAAGATGCTTTTATAGCAATACAAGAAAAATATGACCGGATTTTCAGTTTAAAAAGCAGTGGTTCCAAATGTTTATACAATTTTATAAAACATGCGCTGACAGATACATCTATCTAGTCTAAAATATTTGCAAATGAAACAATGATAGGTAAACAGTTGAGTAAAATCTAATTAGGTTTAGACAATTGAAAAATACCTGAATTGATCTGTCAGGTTATGTAATATGAATTATAGCAATTATAAACTCTTCCTTTCTTTCTTTCTTTCTTTCTTTCTTTCTTCTTTCAGTTTCTCAGTGTTTCTCTGTATGTGTACTTGTGTGTGTGATTTGTCTGTGTAGAAATATCCCAATGCAGGCGGTAATATTTGTGGGGTTTTTTGTTTGTTTTATTGTTTGTGTGCGTTTGTGTGTGCATGTGTGTTTGTGTGTGCATGTGTGCGTGTGCGTGTGTGTGTGTGTGTGTAGACTATGGCCATTCGGTGATCTGCTGCCTTAGTCTGAAAAGCCTATTTATGCTGACACTCATGGTGTTACAGCACCTGTGTTCTCACCGACCCTGGGGACAATATGACCCCTACATAACCTGGAACCAGTCCACTATGCACTGGCACATGCACACACGCACACACAGACACGCACACACACACACACACACAGACACACACGCACACACACTCCTCCCTAATGGGGACCAGAATAAAGGTCATGGCTTCTTCTTCTTCTGCCAGGATCAAGCAGTGTGTGTAGGGGGGTTTGCATGTGTGTGTGTGTGTGTTTTCACATATTGTCACATAGGTCACATTCATAATTTATTTAATTTGCATCCGATTACAAATATTAAAGTTTCATAATTATGCAAAGAAAAAGGGAATTTTGTACACACAGGTATACAGTATAATAAACCAGATATACTGTGTGTGTGTGTGAGAGAGAGAGAGAGAGAGAGAGAGAGAGAGAGAGAGAGAGAGGGAGAGAGAGAGAGAGAGAGA
>JAODUH010001089.1:0-36449 GCA_027564835.1 Typhlichthys subterraneus
ATCATACAACTTGTAAAAAGGGAATTAAAGACACATTATTTAATTCTCACCATCAATTAAGGCACAGCAGCCGCCAAAGTGAACGATCATAAAAATAAGCATTTTCATCTTCCACTAAAAATGTGTCTACTAAGCACCACCTAAATGTGAACACAAAGTATCCTGACTTTAAGATAAAGTGTAACTGCACCCCAGCTCTGAGCCTGACTCCACCCACTACACAACTTTGAAAAATGTGTCAAGGAGCTGAGTGAGGGGAGGGGCTCGATTAACATTAATGTTAATATTTGAATTTGATGACATATGAGCAGACAGTGTGTAAATTTGTAATCCAGCCAGGTCCTGGGGTGATTTTGAATGGATATGACGTGTTGTGTACTGTAGATCTGTTTTCAGGCCATAAAATGCAGATTTTTATAAAAACTAGATTTTTGTCAATATTAACACCAGCATTGATGTCTCATCACAGTTAAACCTTATTACTTATTTTACAGCTAAAAAAAAAACTAAAATATTTTAGGGTGCAGTTAAACTTTGGGCCCTATCTTTCAACCGGCGCAAAGCGGGATTGCAAGCATCTCTCTTAGCTTCAGACCGACGCAGTTGTCATTTTCCCGTCCAGCGCCCACATTGTTTAAAGCAAATTCCCATTTGAGACCCGTGGGTGTGTTGGTCTACGGAGGATACGGCGTAGCTACGGTGTAGACTGACGTGCACCTCTCCAAAACTACCTGTTACGTCGATTCGAGGCAGCAGTCTTGTGGACGCAAGCCCATATGCCAGAGTAGTGCTTTGGAATGTATACAACAACGCCATAGCCTTCATGTATGCACAGACTGTCTCCCTTTGACAATCATGGTATAAATATTTGTTTAGCTGGAAAGAAACATTTTTATATGTCTTGCTTGAGCATTATTAACCAAGACTAGCCTATAAATGCACAGGGAAAAGCAGTCTTTTATAAATAGCATTTTGTGTCAGCAGATTGTTTCCTATGATACATGTTGGTGTAAATAAGAGATTCGCTGGAAATAAATATGTTTATATGCTTATTTCAAAACGTTTTACACTCTGTTCTATTAGGAGCCAAGTTCGACACAGAAACATAAATGGGCCTTTTTAAGTCCAACCCTTTCGCATGCGCTCGGCGCACTGACCGACAGTGGAATGTCCAATACATTGACCACACAATGTTGAATTCATACATTATATAATACTATAAGTGTGGTTATTACTCTCCTATAAATATGTAATACATTTCATTCAACATACAATCAATGCAATACAGTAGGTACATACCTATGAAAAACATTTAAAATAGTTATCTATTAGACATTGTATTGGTCAAATACCACAAGCAAATACCACAACCACATTGAACATTGTGTAGTGTGCACAAGCATCAGTTTTGCAGCAGCTCTATAATGTAAAATTTACTGGCAAGTCATTATGTGTATGGTGTTATAACATAAAATGTATTAAAGAAATAGCATGTGTGTATCTCAACGGCTAAAAGGCATATTTGGCTGTGCACATGGCAAGTAATGACAATGTATGAAGCCTGAATGAATGTCCTTCCTACAAAAGTAAATAGATCAAGCTCCATCCATTTTTGTGTCATTCTGCAAAGAAAACAAATTGTAATCTCTTATTTTGAATAGAGAATGCTTTGTAGACATGCGTAGGCCTACTGCAAGAGAGCGTAACTACCATTTAGACTATAAATCATCCTAAAATGTATGGTACAAAAAATTGCTTTTAATCGCAGTGTTATACCCATTTGCTTGGATTACATTAGAAAGGATGCAATTCCCTGAAGCACATATGCAAGCACATGCACAACCCCTGAGTATAGGTGGTCCAGGTAGCCACGATAACATCCTTACCCAGAATCTAGAATTAAACAGATACTCCATATTTGTGCCTTTCATCCGTCTCTATAACATACTTACCCATGAGATGTTCAATGTCTTTAGTAACATCCTCATACACAGAGGCCAGAAGTTCCTCCTTTGTCACCAGACCATCCAAATACACTGGAGTGAGAGTGATATCATTTCAGTACTGATTAATGATGTTTTGGGTAAACATTCTACAAACACCACAGGGTTTTTCCAATCATTTGACTTCTGTTACAAGTAGTTTCTCTCAACAATGTCAATTGCAGTTGCGTGCACGCTATTGAATTCCCCAGCTCCAAACAACTTTTAAAAGTATCACATCTTATCAAAATAATACCAATTGATACATTGTCTCAATTTTAATGTGGCCATCTTTTGTTTAATTAATCTCGCTCACCTATCCCTGATGCCATTCTTTCCATCTCCTGCCGATTCTTCAGGTACATTGGCCACACATGTCCTTCAAAGAACCCAGGAGGGTCTGGGGGCGTGTACACTCTCGAACTGTCGATTAATGTTAATCGGTTAGGATCTTTGTTTTCTTGTTATCTATTTATTTTAGTTTGTAGATGATCAGTATGTGATCAAATATATTAATTTAAGATACCAGTATTTGGCATTTTCAATTATTTGGGTTACATGCTTCCTAAAAAAAAAAATTGAGAAAATAAAAATATGAAAAAACATTTAATGAAAACAACTGAAAACATTTAATTCTAACCATCTTCTCCTCTTGCAGACATCATGAGGGATTTCCAAGAAGTATCTTTTGTCCATGCATTTATTCAAAGGCCTGTCAAACAAGACGTAGAACAAAGAATTGCAATATCAAAATCTCTCAAAACAATCGATTTGATAGTAATGTAAACGCACAATGTTGCTGAGGCTGGGGGCAAATAAAACACACTAGTTGTTCCAAGTGCACCAATCTACCTGTAGTTGAAAATCAGGAAGCCCTCCACTATCAGCACAAAGACCTTCCCTTGTCCTGATGTGTGCTCTTCCTTCAAACCACGCAAGGCCAGGAAGGACTCTGGGTCTTTATGCCACAACTCCACATCGTTAATCATCTTGTCCATGTGGAGAGCCTCAAGCTCTATAGAGTATTAGAATTGGAATCACTTTCTTGTAGGAAACATAAACGGGAATGCTTCCTTTTCATTGTTTTATTTAATTTTACTTTTGATGTGTTGTATTTTTGTCTGTTTGTTTTCTAATGAACCCTGAGTCTGACAATAAAGTTGTTGATGGTGATGATGGTTATGATGATGCAACAACACATATTTCAAAACAGGCAAAGGGATAATATGTTATGCAAAATATGTTAACATAATGTAAGCCTTATATGCAATTCGAAATGGAATATCATGTGCCGGTAGTCCGCTTGGAAAATGCTAGACTGCTATGGGAAGCAAATGGGCGCTATTATCTATGTCCCATCATGCTTAAGATTTGTGTAAATGAATTGGTAAGTTATATTATTTATTTAATTTGTAAACGTGTCAAGGAACTGTTAGACAATACAAGGCGAATAAACAATGAATTATTGCAATGTGTTGATCTCAGTGAACTCATGTCAGCCTCCTCATTAAATAACAACGTGATCAAATTAAATGCCCATACTGTCATATTGTTTGAAGCCATTGCTGTCCACAGGAATCACGGAATCATCCTTGAGAAGAGGAAATGCATTACTCACTGATCATGCCTTATTTAGTCACTAGACTTAAGCCTAAGCAAAACATCTGTACTATTATTTCAGTGTGTGTGTGTGTTGTGGACCTACTTTAAAGAATGCATCCTGAGCTATGATGCAGCTGTTAGGTAACTGCTGATGTAGACTACTAGAAAGGGTCGACTTCCCTCCATTTGTTATTCTGAGAGAAATAAACACGGGAACGAGGTTTGCATTCAGGCATCAGCATCATGTTGTCGTCAGATAAGTTACGTGTATACTCTCATTCATTCAACATTAATTGCACTAGCCTACCCTGCCCAGCTTGAGGAAGTCCATCATCAATATACAAATTAGAGTTTATACACGTGGCTACTACACGTGTGTTGAAGGACAAGGAATCACATTCCAAGTAGACTTCTTCACTTACCCGCCTATTCCGACTACAAGTGTTTTCATCACAGTTTTTAATTAAAGTAAATTGTAAATATAAATATCAAATAGGTATATCACACGCTGACTAACAACACATTAAAATGTCAGAGTTTAAGGAATAATAATTGCAAATAACAGGAAATAGCTGTTTGGAAGGTTAAAATGCAGCCATTATCAACTCATGGGAAGTGTAGTAAATTTACTAATCGCGGTTGTAGTCAGTTGCCTATTACTCTCTGTAACGTGAAGGAGTATAAGTAGAAAAGTGAATAAAATATGCCAATAGTCAAATTTGGAATGGTTGATTTGCATACAACATTCTTAGTTGGATATGTGGAAGTGCAGTTAATAGTTCCATGGGAAGGAAAGAACAGAGACATAAGGCATTTTGGCCAAATGCAGACAATGCTTGGCACAGTTGGCACTTTAGGGCTTCCATACATTTATGGTGGAGCATGCGCACTTTAACCTTTCCGTGTTGTAGCGAACTGGTTCAACTTCCTCATTGGAAGTGAGATAGTGGCTGTTGCAGTCGAGATTCAGCTTTGGTTAGAATACCATATAGAGTGGGGTTTGAGGTTAACAAAATGTCAAAACCTCCTCCTAAGCCGACCAAGCCAGGTAAGAACCTTAATGTATGTTACTTTTCGGCAAACAACTGCCTTCTTAGTTTAGCACAGAGCAGTGTATGGAGACGATCTCAACTGAGCAGGCGGGGTTTTTCTGAGCTTCAAGGAGAGCGATTGACACTTAAATAAATGTAATTTCACCATATTATTTCCACCAGATAGATGTATGTTCAAATGTTTTTTTTTTTATCAACACTCCTTAGGATATGCACAACACTTGACCATTGTCAGGCCTCTGCGACTTCCCTATTTACAGTACAGTACCCGGTACAGTAGCGCCTACATCATCGATGTACAGTAGAGTTCAGAGGCTTGGCAGTCTATCGTCATCCTCACATATTAATCATGGATCAAAAATGTAAAGTATATTCATATTGCGAACGTCCGCATGTTTATGTGCTGTGCACTTACTACACTGAAATGTGGACATTTTGATAATACAATCGTTTTTGTGGTGTTGCTGGGGCGATTCTCGTGGTTTGGGGTGACGTGCTTGCGAGCGTCTGGTGTTGCACTCGCCGCATATCGCATATGTGGCCCTATGAAACACTAACTTTCAGGCCATTCCATTTTAGTGTGCAGTGTCCATTTTGTCATGTGTTTTTGTTTAATTTGGAGACAAAGCGAACAACCAAAAAACGAAGGTAATCCACAAAAGAAACAAACAATGATAGGTTGATGTTTCTCCATTAGAATGTGTGAACATGTGCTGGGCCTGGCGTCTGATGTCATTAACCCTCAAAATGCCATCACTGAAGTTGACAGCTTACATCTTTATAACTATGATGGGAATGAGAACATTCACTCAGTATTACAACGATTGCAATATTAATTATGCTCATTGCCGTGAAGTTATCAAGAAGTATTATGTTCACATTGTAGTGTGCAATTTTTTGTTTGACCACATTTTTCAGCCTTTAGCTGAATCAACCCACAAATTACATACAGCTGCTATGAGAACTTTCTTTTCCTGAAAATTATGTTTATATTTTGGTTAATTTGCAATTGTTATTTAGTGAGTTATATGCTACCCCATAATGTAACATCTTCAGCCTCAACCAAATCAATGTGGGACAGGTTAATATTTTTCACATGCTTTTTGAAAGAACAGACAATGCATTCTGTACTGTAGGAGATGTTTTTCAAGATTTGAAGTGCACCATGTTGTCATAAGTATTCCTATTGTAACAATAATACGATTCCAAAAGTGACATCCACCGAGTACAGTTACAACAGGTGTTGCAAGGAGCCGGTAGGGGTTAGGCACCGTTAATCGTAGAGGCAGGCAGACACAGTGGCTTGAACACATGACCTTTCGGCTGGTAGTCAAACACCCAGGTCACTAGACCATACAGTAACATTTGCACAGGACTTGCACCTAGACATTTTGGTAACTTAATATTGCGTGTGTGTTCATTCAGAGTGGAAGGTAAAGGAAGAATTTCATTGTTTGGGGAAACATGTTTCTAATTGTGCATGACAATAAACGCTAATGAAATGTACTCTATTTGAAAAAATAACTAGATACAATCACGATTGAACTTTAAATCATCAGGAAAAATGTATCACTACAGTTTAAAATGGTTCTCCCTGGGCTAGTCCCCACAGGCCTGTGTGTCTGGAGCAGCGTGACTAGGCCCGCAGTGTGTACATGCTGTGGCTATACTCAACAGAGTTGGGCTTGTCTTGAGCAGCATTGCAAACAAACTCTTTCATTCTGCAACACTGAAACAGTGTGAAAAATTCTAGCAAAGTGTAGGCTGCCGCTGGTTAATATCTGCTAGCTACATATGTAGCTGGACCCCAGCTATTACTCCATGGTCCAGAGATTAAACGTGTACCCATAAACTCAACCAATCACAAGTTTTTAGGAACCCAAACCTGGTTTATGTTCATGTTTAGCTTGAAATGGACCACTTTCAAATATCCTACTCCTATCTATCATTGGTATTACATCTTTATATGTTATTATATTTCATTTTTGCCCAGGGTTGTGCAACTGATTATCTGCACACAGAGGTCATGAACTTGTTTTGCCACCAAATACAGTAGGTCATATTGGGCCCAAAGTGTGCTGATTGAGGGATGCACAGTATCCCCTTGATCGACCCTGCCTATATTGCCTACTTTTGGATGATTCCAGAAATAATTTTGAACAGTGAGGGCCACTCATTCCCTGAGTGTTCTGGTAAATCAATCTAGTCTGTCAGTCACATGAATACACCCACAGCTGCAACAGTTTTTGTCAGTGGTGCTTCACAATGGCAGGCCAACATGCTCCAGATGGAGAGAGCAGCAGAGGAGGGGCGGGTTTTGAGGGGTGTCGATTTTTCAAAATTGTACTCTTTTGTTTAGCTCTCGTTGCAATTCTCTAATCTTACCTATGTCAGCTTTAATATAGCGAGGGTGATAATTACAGTACAACTTCTGTTATATAGGTTATTTAAGGTCATATGCTATTGTAAACATGAATATAGCAGCAAACAACTAGTTGCATCCTGAGCAGAGAATGACATCAAACTACCAAAGTGAGTTGAGCACCTCTTTATTGTCTTTATTTTCATAGCCGTTCAAGCCGCAATTGCTGTTTGTGTAACCCGTGAAGCGTTTGTTTTGGTCAAAGGTTCTGGTGCTTGATGTCACATTAGGTGTTGGACAGAATCATGTATAGCTTGTTTAATGTACTCTCTTTCATAGGCCAGGTCAAAGTGTATCGAGCCATGTTCACCTTTGATCCCAGAACTGTGAGTTTTTTTTTTTTCTTTCCATTTCTTTCTGAAAAAATGGTAGTAGTCAAATGCTAAATAGTTTGGAATGAAGTATCCAATTGTTTCATACTACTAGACTAGAGAATGAGCTGAACAGGTCACAATGTTTACCTACACAGCGACATCGATGCGATAAAGTTGTTTTTCTTTTTTGGGGGGAACAGTTCACCTTAATTTTTTAAAATAAAAAAATGTATTTAAAATTATATCATGTTGGCAAATGCACACTATACACAAACTAAATTGGTGGAGGATCATTATTAGCCTATGCCTGTTTGATTCAGTTAGATCGGAGGCTGTGACTTGTTTGCACTGAGACTTGCTGTCAGTCCTTACGACTTTGCTGAATTTGGTTTTTGTTGTATTGGCAGCCGGACGAGCTGTACTTTGAAGAAGGAGACATTTTGTACATCTCTGACACAGTAAGTTAGACCTATGAATGTTAAGTATCTTGGTTCGTCTTCATGTCTTTTTTGTTACTCTTGAATTGGCTTTCTTTTTAATTTCTATTTTAATTTAATCTATTTTTCAGTCATTATCTCATTTGTCTGTTTTGGCTGTGGTCTGCTACTTTGACCTATTTCTTTTCTATTTGATATCTTTTGTTGACTTTGTATCTTCCTTTTCTACATGAAATGAACCGAAGCCATTAGCTTTCACTGCTTGTCTATAATCCTTAGAGTGACAGCAATTGGTGGAAGGGAACATGCAGAGGGAGAAATGGCCTAATTCCAAGTAATTACGGTGAGTTTAAAATGTAATACTATACTTTTTCCACAGTAGTAGTGTTATATAGTCAGACCTTATCTGCTTGTAAAAGACTCACTTGATAAATGTGATTATTTCGTTGACCACTCATACAGTTACTGAACAGGCAGAGTCGATTGATAACCCAATGCATGAGGCAGCCAAACGAGGTAATATCATATCTAGTTTCTTTTGTAGGCCAGTGATATGATTTGTATATAGAACACCTCTCTTATCAAATCTATGACTGCTGTTTGCATATGTGCGTGTGCATGATAGGCAATATGAGCTGGTTGAGAGAGTGTTTGGAGAACAAGGTAGCAGTCAATGGACTGGACAAGGCGGGAAACACCGCCCTCTACTGGGCTTGCCATGGAGGACATAAAGGTCAGAATTGTGTCTCGACTTATGTTTGGTTACATTACAATATTATGTACACATGAAATGAACATTGTAACATTTAAGTTTTGATACGATCAAATTAGCTTGCGTTACTTGGATGCTACAGGATGTTCTTCCCTGTTCTTTAATCATAGTAATGTATTAAACCATGAATATTACATTAATTTAATTGAAACAATTAATTAATACATTATTTCCTTCTTCACCAGATGTGGTGGAACTGTTGCTGGGCCATCCCAATATAGAGCTCAACCAGCAGGTCAGAGCAATGAACTCCTTCAAACTTAAAATGATACATGTTTGTCTGATGTATTAGCCAGAAGATGGTGTTTTGAAGATTAGGGATCTAGTCTTCTTTGTAATGAGCCATTTCTACTGGACAAGATGATTATTTGTAAAGGCTGGAATTCTAATGCATTGAGAATGTTGTTCCGCAGCAGTGACCATTTGTGTGTGTATTATAGAATAAACTTGGGGACACACCCCTGCATGCTGCTGCGTGGAAGGGCTATTCGGACATAGTGGAGATGTTGCTTAAAAAGAGTAAGTCCTCCGTTTCAAAGGGAAACATTATGTTCAAATATATAATATTGCACAGACTGTCCCCCTTTGACTGTCCTGGTATAATTATTAGATTAGCTGGAAAGAAACGTTTTTATATGTCTTGCTTGAGCATTATTAACCAAGACTACAACTGACACGGTAGGGTTTTTACCTATGGGATTTCCTTGTGCGGGCAGCAAAATATAAATCGTAATACATTTCATTTTGAATGCCTTTCTAAACACTCAATGACATCTTGCATAGCAAATACATAGATATAAAACGGTTTGCTGAAATATACATACTATACTAGAAATAAACATTTGATCTGAGAAATGTATACAAAATAAACAAAATTAAACAGTCAGTTTAGTAAATGTAGTAAAAAACTTTTTTCTGTCGGCAGTGGCACTGATTGTTACTATGATAAATGTTAGTGTAACTAAGAGCGCTGGAATAAATATATTTATGTGCTTATTTAAAAACTGTTACACTCTATTTGTGTTCTAATTCAAGCATATAAACAAGACATGGCGCTTCGCATGCAACACGCAGAGGTCCGCGCATCCAAAAGACCAGTGCAGACGTATAAAATGCTTACGACGTACGGTTCTATGTGCATGGCGTAAAGCTCGATGCAGAAGCAAAAATGGGCCTTTACTCTGTGATATGGATGCCATTCAAGCTAACATTGGAGGCTTTTGGGTCAGGTGTGGTTGGTTGATCAACTCATATTTTTGCTGGTCAGGTGGTGTGGATATGCTCTCTAAATGAGTCGGGAGGGTGCGGGATTGCGGGTGTTAAACCCTGACCTGATCATCACTGTACAGGAACATTGAGTGTGTTCCTTTCTTGGTGTTGCTCAGTGTGTTTACATTGTATGTTTGAATGTCCATTTGTCTACCTGTGTGTTTTCAGATGCCAGTACAGATATAAGGAACAATGAGAAGAAGCTGGCTTTAGAAATGGCCACAAATGCCCAGTGTGCCTCACTTCTCAAGAGAAAAGTGGGAAGCAGTAAGTCACATCCACCAGCAGGTGGCAGCCTCAAAGCACCTACAACTAAATCAAGAAAATGGAATAGTAGAATGTAGTATAAACATTTTGACATAAAATGTAAGGATAAGTGTACTGCTTAGGCCATTTCTCAGGTTACAATTGGGCTGTAGCAATTTCTCTATCCCTGTAACACTTGTACAGTAAATTTCACCAATGATGTTAATCTAAACTGTAGCCTTTAATGTTAATTTATAAAATCCTGGGTTAATGTTTATATATGCTTACTGCATTCTCAAACTTAATGTTGGAATGTTAAGTAAAACATAGACATGGCTGGTATAAAATGTTTATAGCCTTTATCAGATGGTTTGAACAATTACATAATCTTGTTCAACTACGCTTATGCTTGATCATCACACAGATTTTTGTTGTTTACATTGTTTCAGACATCAGCCGCACACTCAGCCATGCAGAGGAGTATCTGGATGACGAAGACTCTGACTGAGCTATCTGTGTTAAAATGCCTTCTATTATGTTTGAAAAATAGTGGTTTTCTATGCAAAGGATGTAGGAGGGGGTTTCTTTCTAGTTCTCACACAAATTAAATTTGAGTTCTTTAGTTTCATCGGTTGACCCAATTCTCTGCCCAAAGACGGTGTTATTACCAAAAGCATTGAAGAAGGGTGTTTTACATTTACCCTCTTTTGGCCAAGGGTATTGTCCTGGACAAGAGATTTGTCTTAGAACATGTATGTGTTCTACGCAGTGAGAGGAGGGACTAAATATTGTGGATCAGCATGTAGGAGGGGAACCATCAATCTCAAGCGAATCCTAACAATGTTTTATTTATGCCTACATTGAATGATTAAAATGGCAGTAGATATACAAATTTACATTCTGACATTTTACTCAGTTATTTTGAAAATCAATAGAGAAATGGAAACGGTTCATCATAAACTGCAGTTTGTCTTCCAAGATCACATATGCTTTCGGTTTTCATTTGTAACTTGGTGCACAAGCTACAAATATTGCATTGTACATTTTGAGTGGAAATGAATAAGAGCTACACTTAAATGCCGTATGTTATGAAAGTTTTTATATATACATATATATTACCAATACTTCTCCCTCGTTTGGGATGTGCAAAGGGACCTAATGGATGGATGTTTTCTTTATTGTGATGCGCTTGTCAATCCTGTGACTAACCTGTAAGGTAAAATACCTAGATTTTCAGTGATTAGAGGATTTCCAGTATAAGAACATATAGTGCAGAGCAGTACACACTACATGATGTCCTGTGTTTCACTGTTCACATGCATACTTATTCAGTTGATGTCAATAATATTAGTGTCACTATTCCAAATTGGTTACTTTCATTTTCTTATCAATTGTAGAATGTTAGTGTATAAACAATACAGCCGTTTCCATTTCTAGATCATGTTAATGCTGCATTACATCAAAATGTCAGTGCCTTACAGTGTGGATTGATTTACCTATTTTGTATGAATGGTTATCCTGACCAGTAGTTTAAACATGCCATTGTTGTACAGATGCGGATTTCCATTTCCAGCTTTCAGTTAAACTATGCGATAAACATGATCCTTTTTAAATGTCTAATAAAGGAACAATATTTTGGAAGTATGTAATTTTTGGTTGAACTGTATGGTTGTTGTACACAAACAAAAGAGAAGCAGTTGAACAAATTAATTTCTATAATGTTGAAAAGTAAAATAATTTATTACAAATTCAGCATGTCAAAACATTTCCAATAAGGCAGAAAGATACATAGATGGAAGTACAGTAAGTCATGGTAGACATGCTACATAACTGCCACACTGAGGGGTTGGGGGTTTAATAGTGGTGGAAAAGTTGTCGCACCTCAAAACGGTCTGCCTAACTAATCAACAGATTAAATCGTATCAGTTTTAAGAAAATATACTTTAATTTGTTTGCCAAGTCTAAAGAAAGCAAATCCTTGTCAGAAACTTAAAAAACAACCTCAATGTCACCCTTATTTTTTAGATAAAATATAATAGATTGATGCTGTTAGAAAAGGACAAGATGTACAGTGACTCAAGGCTGGCCCTTTGCTGCCTATCAAATCAGCAGCATCTATCAGTCTGCAGATTTAAGAAAAGCCATTATGCCATTATTAATCCTAGCAAGAGTCTCTTGGGATTTGGAAAGCAGCATCTATAGTATATATAAAAGGTATTAAATGTTGCAATATTATTCCAATGCCCACATGGGTAGCTAAGGATATGACAGTCAGATGTTTAGGATATGGAGAAATTGTTCTGATTTACTGACTGAAAATAAAAGGCCAGTTATTTGGAACCACACACACATAGCTACACATTTTCACGCATACAGCAGATTCGTATAAGCATGGTCGAAATCTGTGGTCACCATTAAATTCACCAGTTGTAAGAGGTTTTATGGATTATACATTTCCTAGCAGGACATCAATGCATCATTGGTAATGATTGATCGTAATCACCCCCAGCAATATTTAAGAGGGATATGTAATATGCGTAATGGAGGTGCCTGTGGAACGATAATCCACAATAAACAAGGCACATGTGGTCACATAGTGGCCAGATGAGAAAAATAATGAACTGTGGCTGTTAAACCCTGACATACGCTTTTGATATGAAACTGGAATTCAAAAAGCCTATCTTTGAAAATGTATTAGAATATTCCCCTCATCATGGGTATACTAATACTGATTTATTTTATTAACTCATAAATCCTTTGTGTTTTTAAACCGACATCAACATAACTCAATTAGTTGAGCAAGTAATATTATTTTCAAGTTTAGATAAGCAAAGGTAGATGCATCTTATTTTAACAAACAGATCCAAACATATTAAGACTAAGATGTATAAAACAAAATAAAAATAAAAGTAAAATAAAAATACATCTAGAGGGGAGAGAGAGCAATAAATAAACCCACTCCTACTAGTTTAGTGTTCTCTGTACTATTCCGTGTACCTGTAAAATAATTCCTCCATGCACACCCTATAATCTGATATGAATGAACCAGACTAAAGACAAAAAGCAGTACAATAGGTTTAGCCAGTCAATGGATTGCCAGTTACTATTTTGGGGGTGAATCATAAAGGAAAAAGGAAAAAAGTATTCAGTGGGGAATTTCTTTGACTGGATCCATCAAAACAACATAGGAATTTGAGAAGGGAAAGTCTATGACTGTCTATAATACTGACAATAAATAAATACATACATATCAAACATGTACATGCATGCACTATGAACAATACATGTAAAAAGATCTATTGCACAGTTTAAGCGAGTTGCAAATTCCAGCAATTTAAGGAGAAAAGCTTAAATCCCAATCGTTAATTGAGTTGCTCTTTTGGGGGTTGGTTGTCATCGCCTGACCCAAACAGATTAACGTGATGCCTCAAACGTGCTTTAACGGATATAATACAGTACCGGGTTTTACACCCCTCTATTACGGAGCTTCTTATGTGACACGTAGCAAATTAATTTTTGTATCCGTTTACCATGCTCACCTGAAACCCACATTTTCTGGTCATTTCACTTGAATGTCAGGTAATATTTTGAGTCTTGAAACTAAGCATGACTCTACAACAGTTAATTCAGCTATACATTTTTTTTTTTTCGATTAGAGTGGCTGAAGAAATAAGAGACTTGATATTCAAATGTGCTGACCAGAAACGGACTTTGAAGACAATTTTGCGCCATCACTTCAGAAATTCCATAATCTATAGAGCCCTTTGCTAAAGAATGCATTTACTAATTTAGTTTGATTAGTTGTGCCAAAATATGAAGCAACATGTTAAAATTAGGGATGGCACGATCCAGTTTTTTTCAGTCCTTTACCGATACAGATACCAGCACTTTGGTTATCGGCCGATACAGAGTACCGATCTGATTCCAGTGTTAAATAAAGTTTTAAGTTAAGTTACAAAGTAAATGACAGCATATCAATTTTAGAAGCCCATCTGCTGCTGATAGTGTGGCCTGGGTAGGTTAAACATAGCTGATGCTTGACAGTTGACCTACGCATGTAAATTAATTAAATTGGATCAGCCCCATCGATCGGTTACAACTGTCACCGATACGATTCAGCTATTTAAGTCAGTATCGGACCGATTTCCGATCTCAGTATCATATCGATGCTTAATTGATTGATTGATTAATTAATAATAAAATAAAATAAAAAGTTTGCTAGCATTCCATCAGGGGCTTGGGGCACAAATATAATTTGGGATAGCATATAGGCTATACCGACAGCACACTATTTTTGAATCAACTTCTCCTGACACTTGTCTTAGACTTCCATTAGGCTTCCTTGAAAAATCTGTGGAAAAAATGTTGTTCAGAAATGTATTCAGGCAATTTAATCATAGCCCAGAATTAAGAGAGCATGTATATCAAAACAAAGTCACAATTTAGCAGATACTTTTTCTTAATACAAAGCCTGTTGTGTGGCCATGTGTGAAATATATTTTTAAAACAAAAGTGGAATTAATCAGATAAATAAAAACATTGTTTAAAAGAAATGAAACAGAATTAAAACCAAATAAAGTTGCTTGCTGAAATAACCAGTCTTGTATCTAGAAAACAATTCCCTCACAGAAAATCTAATCTTTCATTGATTCGTCTCCATTGTTACAATTTTCCACGTTGCTTGCTTAAATTTCTTAATTAAAATAAAATTACAGTACCAATGTGTCTTCTCTGAAATATATCTACAGCTGTACAATATGTCTCTCAGATGGTGTGTGTGCACACGCTTGTGTGTGTGTGGGGTCAACTTCAGTAAATACATCTACGTACAAATCTTTACAGTTTTCTTAAAAAGGGCCATAATAACCAATATCAAAAAGGATATAGACAGACAGTATAAGCTAATGAGATTCTTGGAGATTTGTCTTCTCTTCAATGGCCTGTTTTACTATCTCTGCCAATTTCAAGCGATCTACTTTGTCAATAAAGGCTCGTCCTGAAACAAAGAAACAAATAATAAAAATGAATTTGAAAGCACAGATTGGTCTCAAAGCATATATGTTCCAAGGTACTTCTCCATAGTACAAAACAAAACGAAAAACAAGGAACTAGGGAATACAAGGACTCAACAATCTCAGAATAACATATTTGTTTGGCAGGTGTATCATGCAAATGGTATGAAAATGTGTTATATTTTAGGAATATGTGCTTAAGGCAATAGTTATTTTTTTATAATAATAATAATAATAATAATAATAGGCATACAAAAGAGAAAATGGGTACTGACCATCCCAGCTGAGGCCTTGCAGACCATCTCTCAGTAGTTTACAGTCTCTATTGAATCTCCAGGCTTCATGCATTACCTCATTTAGCTTCTCATCTTCATTCTCACCTGAATAAGCAACATTATCATAACATGTATTTATTTGGCTGGTTTTGATTGTTCACCTATTCCTTAAAGTGGAATTACAGTTGTATTCATCTCCAAATGACTAGCATGTTTTTACTAGCATGACTAGCATGTTTTTGAGAAAACATGCTAGTCATTTGGAGATTAATACAACTGTAATTCCATGGATGGATGGATACGTCTAATGTCCGCAAAGCCCATTTCCCTCTATAGCATTGTGTCCAACATTAGAAAAGGAGACCATCAGTGATCAAAGTGACCATTTTAATATAATAATGATTCCAAAGGCTTGCCACCATGTCTGATTGTGTGACAAAACCATTTCAGTCAGAACCACCATTATAGTCAAAATAAGTATTTTATTTGCATTAGCTTATTTATATTTGGAGGTATGGCTCTGTTCCGGGAGCCCTCTGCCCTTCCATGAGCATACATGGAAAGTCATGGAAAGCAGCAGAAATACCCCCCATAAGGTACAGAACAGAGCAAGCCTCAATGACAACACAGTGACATTAAGTAATCATACACAGCATTAGAGGAGGAGGTGAGATTCAAAAAACACCTGCAGAGGAAGCGCTAAGAATGGGTGTAGGCTAAGGACGCTTAAATAAGCGCTCTGACAAGATTGGCCAATACTATGCTTTGTCATGATCACCTGAGCAGTCTGGTCACTGAGATCAGCTGGGCAGTGAGCGGATTGTGTTCATCTGACAATTGAGATTAAGTGTGGGGGCGGGCGTGACTACGTGGCCTGCCTGAACTATCGCCATGCTTGATTTGAGGCATATGGACCACAAATCAATTAGAATCTTCAACATTCCTCACTGGAGACTGGCCCAAGCCTTTATGGGGCCACAAGCATAATTATTCTCTCTTTTCTCTGCTCCTGCTTCCTGTTACATTTCTGAACGTGAGCGTGTGCCTCTGAGAGATGCGGCGGGAATAGATTTAACCGAAAGTATTTTGCCAGACCGTCAACATAATATTGCATAACATTACAAGCCGCTAAGCTTCGCAGACACGTTAGAATTATGTTACTGAGAAACACTGGAAGTCAATGGTGGGAAAAGAAGCCAATCGAAAAGCAGGTTTATTGTGCATATTTGAGGGATGTGTACAGACACTCACCAGCTTGCGGTAGAATACACTGAGCAATCACATCTCTTAGTTTCTCCAGTGCTACATTGGAGTCTTCTCCTCCATTCTCTGGGTCATGGATGAAGAAGCCACCAGTGGCCTTGGGCCTGAAATGATAGCACCCACACACAATTCCTTTGCATACAGGAAAATAATATTTAATGTTCTTTGCATTCTTATGGATACTTGTCCATTTGTTTTTATGCCAGGGTGACATCTAATCTAAAGATATACTATCAAGTGGTTTCTCTGTCTCACGATGGAATAGTCTGTCACACAGGTAGAATACAGCAATAATCAGACCGTCAAAGACATCAACACACCGCAAGGTAGGCTCCCAGCAAACAAAGCATCATACCCTAGTAGTTTCCGCTTCCTGAGGATTGGGTTGTTGACAGAGTTGAGAGGCTTTAGACTGACGTTGAGATCCTGGATCCTCATGTTAGCCAGCTGCTCAGCATGGGCCTGCTGGATACCTGCCACCACCGCCTGGAGAGGGGGTTAAACAGAAGAAAAGATGCAGAGATGTAGAAAATGTAACTACAGCGCAGGTTCAGTCTGGAAAACTGCTTTACGCCTGTCCTCTTCAGCAGCATTCAATCAATCAATCACAATGCATTTATAAACCACTTTAAAAACCACCAACGTTACATAAGGTGCTGTACAGAAAAGATTAGTCCTGAGACAGACATGACATGCATACACAGCAAAAATGCAGATAAAACAGTAACGACTATACTTAACAAATGTCAACCTCGGGTGTCAAAAGCAAACGAAAGAAGGAAGGAATATTCAACCAGATAGTGAAGAAGCCTGTCTAATGGGCAGAGGTAGATCATTCCCAAATGTAGGAGCTACCATAGCAAAGGCACGGTTCCCTTTAAGCTTGCGCTTTAGTTTTGGGTACACTCAGGTGATCAGCTGATCAGAGGAAACAAGTAGGTGTGTAGGAGTGAAGCAGCTCGGACAGGTGGGGGGGCAGGCAAAACCATGTAGCAACTTAAAAGTCAGCAGAAGGATTTTAAAACGGATCCTAAAATGCACGGGCAGCCAAAGGTGTGAAGCTAAAATAGGGGTAATGTGC
This sequence comes from Typhlichthys subterraneus, assembly GCA_027564835.1. NCBI lineage: Eukaryota > Metazoa > Chordata > Actinopteri > Percopsiformes > Amblyopsidae > Typhlichthys > Typhlichthys subterraneus. The sequence continues at coordinate 17,728 of JAODUH010001089.1, forward strand.
TCATATTTACGCGTTCCAGTTAAAAGATGTTTTGCGCCACCTGGAGACGAGCAATGGCATTGACAAGTCACTTCTTCTAACCGAAGAAGGTTGAGCTGTTCTAATGTTACGTTTAAAGTTAAAGTCAATTTGTGTCTGCAGCTGCTCTTATAGTTGAAACCAATGTTACATAAATGCTGCAGTTTGTTGTTTTTTATGTTGTTGTCTCGCACATCAGTGCTAACTGCCAGACTCTGCTCTCTACCCCTCCCCTACAGCCACTCACACAATAAGCCAATAGAACTACACTCTCTACTCTACAGAAATTGCCATGTCGCTGGTTGACTCTTTGGTGCAGCCGACGGGGGATAGCAACTGAAACACGGCGCTCAATCAACGTTTTCTAGCGATTCAAATTTTGAATCGGCAGCGAGGTGTCATAGGAATCGCTAGCGTTTGCAAAGGTAAAAACTATCAGGCTTTCTTGCAGAGTCAAATCAATATAAATAAATAGTAATAAAAGCCTAAATACAAAACCTAATGACATTTGGAACATTTACATTTACATTTTTTCCAGCAGTCCAAAACAAGTAAACTGTTAACATGGTAGAAAGGCTACTTTACTGGGTTAAAGACTTAAAGTGTGTGAATAGGCTCAATGTTCAAAGGCACAGAGCAGAGCTATGCAGCTCTACCGTATCTTTTGATCCACTGCATTGTCACCGCATGTCTGACGTTTAAACTGCACAGTGTGTCTCTGCATTAGTTACTGCAGTGTTATTTAAGGTACAGAGGCTGTTGGTTTGTATATTACTTGAATAGTCTCCAGATCACGGCAAATGTAGTATGGATATGCGCCGTGATGCTTGCCTGTCCGGTCGAATCGTTCGTCTTCTCTTCTACAAAAGAATAGACTACATTTGATGAAGCAAACACTGGGCTAGGCTACTTGATTGTGGAGTCAGTGTTGTGGTTGGCTGTTTACTAGCTGTCAATAGACCGACAACGTCCTCATTCCTGGTTTTCTCGGGTGTCCGCGCAGACTCAGAATGAAAGATCTGAAAGAGCGTCCTCGCTTGAGCATGCGCTCGATCGTCACGACTGAAACGCTAATTAACCTGTCTCTGGACGACTCCCAACCGCAATTCCACGCCTTGATGTAGTTCTAGCTTTACCTTTTAAATGCTCTCCCCAGTCCTTTAGCAGTCTTACCTTGTCCATCATCATCTGGGCAGAGGGCAGTATGTTGTCCAGGGCCTCGGTGCAGTTCAGCCAGGGGTGAGCCAGCACCTGTTCAATGGTCAGCCTCTCCTCTGGCTTTACCTTCAGCAGCCTGGACACAGCAGCAACCACGGGGCAGTAGGGTAGAAAAGAAGAGAATGGAAGGGGGGGGCGCAGAACGAAGTCCGTTTTAAAACAGAGACAGTGGTCACGTCTTCGTTTTATCTGACAAGTTGAGGCTGGCCAGCGAGTCTGACACAATCACTAAAGGAAACCCTCCGCCGCCCCGAAAATCTCTCTTTGCGTGTCTTCCCGTACGAGCCAAGTGTGCAAGCGACTCAGACAAGGGCAGAGGCGTACTTGCGTACGATGTCCTTAGCCATCTCTGATATCTGGCTCCACTCGTCCTCGGGGAAGTCGAAACTGCCCGTCATGATCTTCTTCCTCATGTCCTTGGGGATTGTACGGCTGTGGTGCTTGGAATAGAAGGGAGGATAGCCACACAGCATCACATAGATGATGACGCCCATTGACCACAGGTCACAGCTCTGGAGACACAATGGGGAGGCAGAGAAACGCACGCAGTTTATTACGTGCACAGTCTTACACTGAGACAGTGGAAAGGGGGATGGTTGAAGGACGGGGTTTTACTGCCCCTAGTGGAGATGAGTCACTAGCAGTAGAAAACACAAAACAAAAAAAAACAATGCATCTCACCTTATTATATGTATAGGGTGTAGGTGAGGTAGGTATGATCCCAGACTTTTCCTTCTGGTGTCTCCTCTGAGCCTCAAGTACCTGGGAGGGAGGAACACAGAGCCCGCGTAAATAGTGGCACCCTCACACCTGAACGTTGCCGGTGCTGTCAGTTGGGTGGCTCGCCAGGCGGGAAGGGGTACCTGAGGTGCTACGTAGTAGGGAGTGAACTGAGGGGTCATCAGGTCGCCCTGGTCCACCTTGGCAAAGCCAAAATCACACAGCTTCACGGGAGCATCCTGTGGAGGGGGGGGGGGATGCAAGAGATGCGTGAGAGCCGTGGAATGGGTGCAAACACAGGCAGGGCGGCTCAAGGGCTTTACCAAAGAGGAATAATATGGGTAGACTGCACAGGTGGAGGAAGAGCGGTAATATAGGCCATACTCTGGCATTGGACATTCACGCCAAAGGAAACGATTAAAACCATTTATGGCCTTGAGGCCAAAGGGAAATAATCATTGTGTTGAATAAATGAAGACGGGCAACGAATGAGCCAAACAAGCCGACAAAAAGCATTACGCCTTATATCATCGTCCTGTGTAACTCCCTCTCCTCACCAGAGAGTTATCCTTGAAGAGCAGGTTCTCTGGCTTCAGGTCTCGATGAGCAATATTCAGAGAGTGACAGTGTTCCAGAGCTTGACTAATCTAGAGAGAGAGAGAGAGAGAGAGATAGAGAGAGAGAGAGAGAGACTGTCAAGATAGACTGGACACGATCCATGTGGGAGTTACAGACAGAGTGACTAATAAGAGAAAAGGTAGTCTGGCCTTGTGTATTGTTTTGTGACTGCAGTTCAGTGTGTTGTACTGACTGTGTGTGTGTGTATATGTATGTACCTGCTTGGTGACCTGGCTGGCCATCTTCTCAGTAAAGTGTCTGTGCTGACTTATTCTGTGAAAGAGCTCACCCCCCTCCATCATCTCCATGACGATAAGTAGCCTCGCCCTGTAAAGGCAGCACACAGAGAGCGAATGGGATGGATTGCCCAGAAGAAGACAGGGTGGAACACAGACACAAACGAGCATCTGTGCAGGCGCATGCCCTATACTGTACCTTGGGCTCGACTCGTGGGGGAACTGGACACTGTTGGCGTACACCTCCAGGATTTGGACGATATTTGGATTGGTGGCACACATCATATGGAGGCGGACCTGCATGATGACAGGAAATTATGTACATTTACTAAACAAAAAGGCCCATTGACACACAGTTTCAATGAAGGCGCAGGAACTATCTGGAATGTGAAATTCTTCATGGATCCATTCGTGTTAGCTTTCCCACTGCACATGACAGGTGGTGATTATTAGCTTGAGTGTGCTTTTCTTTTATTTCTCACAAACAGCTATTAATCAGGTAATTACCCCCATGTTCTAGCAGAACAGCATCACACTAGGAAGACTAGTATAATAAGCATTTAACTCTCAGAGCAGGTCATATCTTGAACAAGTCTGTCATTTTCATAGCCTCAGTGAATCTTCACTTGCTCAGACATTATGTCAGAGCAACAATTTCTGAAATACATGGTTTTTCATTAGTAAGAATTTGACCAGTCAGCATGGAAGCTCTGCCCCTAACGTTTCTGAACATGCATAAAGCACCGCCTCAGTGACTTGTAGCAATGATGGGCAAAATAATGGTCAGTGACGCGAAGCTGGCAGGTACCAAGAAACAAATATTGGATACGGGATTGAGGCAGCTATCAATGGGAACTAGGTATAACGTTGCCATGCAGATGATGGAAACATTTCAGATGAGAAACACATAGGGATAGGTCAGGGCTAACTAACCAGAGTCTAGAATGTCTAACAGCCATCTTTCAACTACAAAGCGATGGCCGACGCGAATCACATTATACTGTATATGTCTGGAGCTTTGCTGTCTCTCAGAGACATGAAGAAAAACACAAAACACGCATGAAACACTTCAGACTGCATACAAAGAAAATAATCTGAGTTAAATTTACTACAAAAACTTGTGTGGAGGAAATTATTTAATACATGATGTGACAGAGAGATGACTAGTACAACTAACCTCATTTCTTGCTTTGGGACGATCAATGAGAATCTTTAGGGCCAGGCGTTCCTGAGATGACTTCTTAACACATACTCTGTGAAGTGATGAGAATAAACACACTATCTGTACACCTCTAATTCCACAAATGAATTGGCATTCTGTAATTTAAAGCAATACCTAATGTCCTAACAGAAGAGCTTTCCTTTAGTTTAGCCTGTGTGAAAAAATTAAATGACCAAATATAGGCAAAAGCTAAATACAGCAGGCTTCTAATATAAAATGCACTGTTACACTACAGACAAATGTTGCCTCTTTGCCCAGCATAATGTTGTTAGTGTCTGTGAGATGTGTTAATGACTCATTCATTTGAATTTATCTGAAAACTGACACATTCCCTGCAGGGAGAGACAGCATATTTAGTCAACATCACAGTTTGTTGTCAGATATCAAGTGTGATAATAAAGCAGGCATTGCTCTGGCATCTCTCACCACAAATCCTACATACAAGACTGAATTAATTTGCACAAATCTGAAAGAATAATTCTCCTGTAAATAGAGTAATAATGACAGACTTAATCATAGACCAAGCATATCATTTCATCATCTGACTAGTTAATTAACCATCCCCCACTTCAAATTAGGAATTCAAACATTCACTATGGGCGCCAACCCCTGCCCCTTAACCTCAGATTACACCAGTAAAGCATTACGGCAAGAACATTCTGCATCGATCAAAGTTCGCTAACCAGAGACCTTCCAATGAATCACAGAGAAGTGTGTGTTTGTGTGTGTGCTCGCATATGTGTGCTCATAACAAGGGCTCCTGACACCAAATGTATGAATCAGACAACAAGGTAGGTAAGAAGATGAGATAAATGACAGCTGTATATAAATAAATAAATATATATAAAATAAAAAAGGGTGGAATCAGCAGCCAGCCAGGTGCTGGATATCAAAATAAAGCAGTGATTACTTAATTCTGAAGACTTCCTGGGTTTAAAATGGCCTGGGCCTGGGCCTCCACTTGTACGGGAAATAAAGTATTGATACATTGACTCAACCTACAATGTGTTTAAAAAAGACAGCAACAGGGCAAGTAAGAGGTAATAAATTACAGTACAAGAAGGTGGTGTGCCATTAATAACCTGCATCTTGACACAGTTTGACACCGTGATTCAGCTCCTTCACACTTTAAGAGTGAAAGAGTTATCATATCGGGAAGAGGAAACTCTGGAGGAGGCAACTCAGCAGTAACAGTATGCCATGTTTGAAAATAATGGCTCTAAAGTTTCATTTAGTCAGATTAGCAGTCCTGTCAGTGGCGCTATCTAATCCAACTACTTTAGGCAGAAAGTGTACTTTTAAAGTACATAAAAAATAACATTTTCTGAAAAGAACATTTAATTTCAGAAGAGTAGAAGAGCAGAAGCAGACTAAATGATTCTGAGGAGAGTCGCTGACATGTTATCACCCAGTCTATCTGAGGAATCTAACAGTGGGACAGCAGCAAACAATCTCTTATATTTGAAGCACAATGCATTTCTCTCTCCTTATATCACTTTCTCTGTTAGACCCTCAGGTCTTCACTCACATACAAACTGATTTTCAGACTTACCTGACAGGCCCACTGATGCCGGCTCCCAACTTTTGGGTCCAGTTAATGTTGTATTCCTCTAGAATGGATGTTTCCTATTGAGGAGGGAGTACTAAATCAGAGACCACTCCAAATAAACAAGACATGAAGAGAATTCACGTGAACTGACTGACTAATTAAAATAATAACATCAAAGTTTTGACAGACTGATAGAATATTAATCTGATACATGGTTTGTTAAGGCAAAGTACAACTGAAGCTCGCAAGATCAGGATGGAACCATAAGGTTCAGACTAGTGGTTCTCAATAAAAAGGTTTCGAGATTTGCATGCAATGATCTAAAGAATTTGAAATCTAGACTAGTTCAATCAATAGTCTTTTCCGGTTAAATTATCGTAAAAAAAAAAAAAAAAAACATCCACATGTCCCTTAATTGTTTCAGTTTGCATTTTGTTATATGTTATTATCATCTTAGTCAATGAAGCAAACACACTCATAACACTCATATATATACACACACACATACACGTATATATAAAAACAAGATAACCGGTGTTGGACTAATTATTTTAATATAGTCTACAGAATAACTTTACTAAAATAGATACAAAATATGTTTGTTTCATTCAATGAGGCTTACATCTACTGTATGAACAAGCATGGATCAATACTAAATGATTCACCACATATAAAAATGCTTGCCAGTGCCACTAGACTGGCCAGTCAAGTCTATATGTAAACACAATGGCTAGTGATCATCTCAGCACAACTGATTTCTCAACATGATCTTCGATGGGGGTAATGTCTCCTTTCACTGCTCTAAATCTCACGGCCCTCAACCAAGTCACTAGCACATCCAGACTGTGATAGCAGAACTTTGGTCTAACCATTTTAGGATTATTGTCGAGATCTATTAATGTCGAGGCATCACAACATAGTTGATGGTGGATCCATCCATTCCATTATGGAGTAGGCAATTTCTGGGATAAAAGGCACTGCGATCTATCTCTGTCTTTCATCAAATATCAGTTATCTTCATGCAAACTTCACACAAACTAGACGCACGTAAAGCGTCTATTACCTTAATGAATTTGTCTGCGTTGTTATCCTCTGACATGGTGATGATCCGCTTCAGACAGATCTGGCCTGTCTGGCAGATTTCATATGGTAGACAAACAAACCAACGCGATTTGTTCGATCATTAAAAGTGTATGCCTTGTAAAGTCCAATTGGAGCTGGAATTGTTCGCTCAAGTTTGTTCTACCGATGGAAAAACGTCATACACGTCTACTAAGCAGCCGCAGTCGAACGTGTATCTCGGGGAAGCCAACGCGAAGCCACCCAGCCAGCTCGGTTCACAACCCCGGGTTCCCACTCGCTCTTACAATCGTCTCGAATTCGCTGCTGCGATCATGTAGTCACACCGAGCAAGGTACACTACATCCAACATAGACTATTCCACCATTTTTGCAGTGGCGCCGAGTATGAGACAATAATTGTATATTTTTAGCCAAAGCAATAAGTGTTCTGCTAATGTTACGTTATTTGTTACAGGATACCAGGCTGGGCCAGCCCACTTGAAATAATTCAATGCGACTCTATTGCGGTATGTTAAGATGATTAACAAAGTCATTTGCGGAAAACAAAAATCGCTAAAAGAAATGTGGCATCACTACATTAATTTAAATTAAAATCGGCACATTGTGTCCCAGAGGCTTGACAACTGTTACTGTATCTCAACGAATCGAGGTTTGCTAACGCTCTAGCTTGCTTCGGTGTTAAGTAAGCCCACGGACATTAATGTTTTCTGTAGACGGCATTAAGGTCGATATCGCTAGCAAATGGTATTAATTCTGTAAATGATATTCAAAGCTGCTAAAGTATGTTATGGGGTGAGCAAGGACAGGTTGCTATATCCAGGCTACCTTACTTTCCATGGCACCTTGTCAAAGAATACACAAACCGACTCATACCTACGCAAGAGTAGCCTGTACCAATCGCCTGATTATAATTGTATTCGTTTTTTTTATATTGTAATATTTATAAATTTTAAACGTAAAGCCTTACGCGCGTGGAATATTATATACGCCTGACATATTAAACATTTAACTCATTGTCAGAAAGCATGTTAGTTAATTCGTTAATAGTATTTGGCTGTTAAGAAATCTCAGGGGGCCCATGTTTGGGGCCTTATCGGGTCCTAGTTTTCCCGTCAATGCGGATAATGCATAATATCACAGTCAAATGCAGACAACATTTAGTCGCAAAGTTTGATTTGTAATTATATATATCGATGTTTTGGTAGAGCTAAATACGTTTTCGACAACGTCACTGAAAACGTATACATTGAGTTTTTATATCATGTGTCCTTGCAGTAGCAGGGAACGGTGATAATAACAGGGTCGGGGCAAGGGACTTCTGTTTGCGGTTTACACACTCCACACCCATGTCCACACCACACATCATAGTACCGGAATCCACTCTGCTTCAAACATCTAGACTACCTTCATTTAGTAGATTATGTAAATATCGGGGGGTTCGTTTTCACTCACTCACTTTCACCCATGTGCTTGAACAAAATTATTTTGTGTTTTTCTCACTTGCTGGCCAAACGGTTGACAAGTAGGTCAATATTATTTATGGTGCTGATTTTGAATTGTCCATAGATGAAGAAGATGACTGACAAGCAATGGTGATGAAAACAATTAAATCGGTGATGTGTACACAGTTAGAATTCACAAGCAGCTGTAGTCTGACTAGTCGAATACAAACTGGAACTAGTACAAAGATAGTAAACCTATTCAACCCCTGAATTCGGTTGGCATTTGTGTAACTAAATTACTACATGAGAAATGTATTCATACATTTGATTGAATGTAAGGTAAAATGGGCAATGTGTGTAACTCTTTAACAGTGCTAATTATGAAATGTGTAATCAAAATTTTAAATTATTGAAAATACCGTAATAACTATTTTAAATAGAAATGAGACAAATTGAACAAAGAGCAGGCAGTGCATTTGCTAGTGTGTATATGAAACACAAATCACAAATAATTTCTTACCACTTGTACTACATTCGCTACCACACTAGCATAATATTATTACGTGAAAAACAAATGCGCTTTACGGCTGGAAACGTGGTTTTAGGAATATTCTCCCAGAAGTACACAGCTTTGCTGTTTGTAAAGTGTATTTGACACTAGCATTCACTCAGTGTGTGCTATCATGCGTATTTTCGCTTTGTAAAGCCGGCTCACGTGGATGCCACTATACAGCCGCTGAGGTTTCATTGGACTTCCTGTAAATAGTGCCATGTTGTGGATTCAGGTCATTCCTAAATGTAAAAGTCATATTATAAATATATTGGATATAAGGAATATGGCAGTGTTAATACAATTGCCAACATTATATGTCTGTTAAATCCACAGACAAGTACAATTTAGTTTCATTTCTGCTATTCGACATTTCATATATCCCTCCGCCGTTTTTTGTCCCCTTTCAGACTGTTTTGGTCTTTTCGCTGTTAGCTACGGAGAGAACCTGGATAGTTGTAAACCCAATTTTGAGATTATAAAAAAAATATCGTTACGATTATATAACATATTGACAAGAGGTGTACTACATACGTTTATTTCAAAGAAGCATTTCTCGGCAATTGTCTTTTTTTAAATAATATTTGTTTCTGTTTTAATAGGCATTATACCGTACAGAAAGCTAATTTAGCTAGCAAACGTTAGCTAGCTATCTTGTTAGCATAGCATCTTCACTAGAAGCTAAAGCAGACAGGCAGTTTGACATTAGCCTGCTAGCTAGTCTTCCTCGGATTGCTAACTGTCACGCAGGTGAACACAGTCTCATCATCACTGAACTGCAGCGATTAGCTGACCATTTTAAATCATCAGAACACCCTGCAAACATAGTCGTTTATGGGATCATCATGTCAATGAAGGCCGGTGGTAATCGCAAGCCCGGCGGTGGCAGCACTGGTGGTGCCACCGCCTCTGGTGCTGGGGGAAGCGGCGGGGGACGACAGAATTTGGGCAGGTCGGTGAAAAATATATCGCACGAAATTTAAATATGTAGCATTGATGACAGTGTGTACATTATATTTTCAATTATTACCTAAAGCGAAAAAAAATACAATATTATGTGTTCCAAAATCAGTCTCGCATGTGAACATATTTGGGCCTTGCGACATGTTGGTCATCTAACGTAACGTATTGAAGCAGTTAACTAGGCCTTTATGCTCAGATAATACTGTAATTTCGACTTGACCTTAATGAAGCACATTTTACTACTAGTATGTATGTTAATCACGATGTTAACCCATGTGGTAGATTCAAATAGATTGTAAGCATTTGCTATTCACGTTACTTGCTCTGCCGCTTGTGTTGATTTACTATTTATTACTGCCTCCTGTATGCAAGTTAATCGCCAGATATCCAGCAAAATTCCCGTTAGACAGTCCGTGCTTGTAATTCAACGCACTTGCCTCATTCAGTTTAATGCGAAGCAAACGTTTTGCGGGTGGCTAGTGATATCGCAATATAATTGCATTGAAGTAAAGCTTTTGTTTTGATATGACTGACATGTAGCTATTTACCGCAACAATGCTGCAATGGGTTTGTCAAGAATTTGACATAAAATGTGTGGGCGCGTGGATGAAAAAGGGGCGGGGTGGTTTTTGGAGTGAGAACAGGCGAGGGGTTAGCATGGTGGGGTTTCAACCTTGACTTTGCTGTTGCTGATACGTGTTTAAGATATGCCATTGAAGCAAAATATATTGATTGTCCTCATTTAAGTATTACAGATTACTGATATAACTTGTACTGTTTGCCTGGTGTGTATTTGGGCGTGTTTATAGCTTTCTTAGCCGGTCACTAGATTAGCCAGTTTATTGCGCATGAATTATACTGTACTAATTTCCCAATATGCTACACATTTACAAATAAGAATGGACCAGCATGGTAGCTAATTACACACACACACACAAATTGGATTGCTAATAGCTTGTGCAAAAATACTGCATGGCATACGTTTTTGTGTGTGTATTTGAGTACCTGCAGGGGGTGTTATGAAGCAATTCTGCTTGGAATAAAGTCTGTTAAACGGTCTTTGGAAGAATTCCATTGTAATTGCGAGATACATGCAGAAATGTATGTGGTGTGGTGGTATATTTGTATTTACAGTAAAGCGATGTTAAGAATTATTTAGATTACCTCAGTGTGACTCCACATCACTGTAATTTGGGATGGGTAATAGAAAACAATTTTTTTCACTATTATTATGAACAAGAAGCTGCCATGAACTAGCTCTGTCAGTCTCAGTTGACCTCAGTTGTATCTCAAAACATTGCTGTTTTTACTGGATGGTATACTTTAATTTGGATAAAAATTAGGATGATTCTAGACATACATTCCATCGTAAATATCACCCCTAGTAGATCTGGATTATTATGGTAACCTGTTGGTATTCCAATATTGATGCAAGTGATTTTTTTTTTAAACTACATTGTCTTTTTCTTTTCAGAGGACGGCACATTGGCAAGGGGCCTTCTGCAGCAGTAAGTAAACAATTTAAACTGGGAGGATAGCCTAGTCTAGGTTAGGGTGGTCGACTCTTACCCGAGAGATTATGGGTTTGATCTCCAACTGGCATTTTAAGAATTCTTGAACAAGATGCCTAACCGCAACCTTCTCTTTTGCACTTGTTAATTGTATTCACTGTGTGGATTTGGATTATGGTGCTGGCTTTGTAGAAGCAATCCTTTAAGATCAGTGCTTTTTGTGTTAAAGGTTTTGCTTCTAATCGACATAACCATGTAATAACAATGCTTTTGATTGATACGTTTAATAAACATTATTTTAATGTATATAAAAAAAATTTCCATTGAACTCTGCTAATTTTCCATCATTCTAACATTAGCAAAAATGTTTTACATAGTAACTAGGGTTGGGCCGATAGATGATGCCATCGTCCATCTCTGATGGCTGACAGTATCACGATGTTGAGCAGGCGTGAAAAAAAAAAATATGTTGATGTCAAAAAGTGTCATCGCAGTGTTCAGACGAAGTTATAAGTATCTACTGAAACACTGAGTAATACGCGTTCCATTAAAGGCTCACTGAATTGTTGTGAAAATCACGATCACATTCTCTTCCCCTCTATCTCAAACACACACATACTGTGCACGCACGGGCGCCAACACATACAGAATTGGAGGATATACGCTCATGTCCTGGCTGTCAAAAATATGCGTAATGTATCGATCACACCTATCTCTTAGCCTACATCTGGCAATGCAATCAATGTAATATGCTAACGTAATGCTAACAGCAAAAACAAAACAAAATTGTACTTTTCGTGCTCACTCATTTTGCCTTAGCCAACCGTGGTGGTTGTTTGCTAACTGTTTCTGTAGGGCCAGTTGCCCATGGCTATTCTGCAGATGCACCTGTTCATTATATGAACACAAATCCTGCACACCACTTCAGGAGTGGCTGTCCTCTTTCATTAGGTAGGCTATACTCAAAGTATGCTACTGCCAGATAAGCAAAGTGGAACTTTTTACCCACTATGGTTTGCCGCCACCGCCAGGTGAGTAGGGGAGAATGGGCATAAAATATATGTAAGCCTACTGTGTGACTATAGTAGCCTAATGCATTTATTACTACTTCAGCTTAATAGATAGTCCATTATTTCTAAGTAGTCACACTTAACTTTTTTTGGTTGAAATTTAAATTTAGGCTAAGGAAATGTTTATAATGTATTGCTGCGTGCGTCCACGAGCCAGCCCCCATGCCCTCCCTCCCCTTCCTTCTCGACGATGCCATCGTCCATCACAATGTTTACTGTAGATATCGTGCGATGCCAGTTTGGTAGACATCGACCCAACCCTAGTAGTAATCCCCACCCTAGTCTACCATAGCCAGCCTTAACTTTAGTAAAGTCTGGGACACAGCGCTGGCTAACCGGACTAACGGATATAGACTTGTGATTGACAATTCTAACAGCTAATAAAAATGGACTTCCGGAAAGTGGGTCTCTATCTTAAACGGGTATATGTATCAGAAGACAGGCGCTTATGTGACATAGTGCTAATGAATGGAATAGGCTGAGGCAACAAACAGACGCTCATTGACTAAATACTTTTTTTGCTCTCAGGTTGTCTTCAATGGTGTTTATGCAAATATGAGGATGGTCCACCTCTTAACATCGGTGGTGGTATGTATATTCTTTTTATTATTATTTTTTTTTGTGTGTTGTTTAGTGGGATAATGCGAAGCTTTCTCTAGATGAGTATTTTACAGCAGCATGTCATACCGTCTGTCATTCACCACTTGCTGCTGTCTACAAAATGGCTATGCTGCAATAAATAATGCCTGTGTAATTAGTAGAAACAGATGGTTACAGAAATACAACATATTGATGACTCTTCTGTTTATTTGTGTTGTGCAGCAGATGCAGTGTTTATGATCAGTGCAGTGGCACAGGAGATATGTTTTAGAAAGGGGGGGCAGAAGTGTGAGGGAAATTGTTTCTACTTTTAAGCCTGTACAACTATGCTTGAGTTATTTTGTGTAATTTATTTTTGGTTAATACTGAAAACGGAATAATGGTCAACACCACACCATTATATATCTCCCTATTTATAAAAAAAAGCAAACTGCTCTCTATCTGAAATATGCCCTTTCCTAGAACAGTGAATGTAAAACCCTATGTTATGAGCAGGAAAATTGTCAAGCTTTTAGGGAAAATGCCGAAATGGTGCACGTTTTAGGCTACGCATGGTTTTACATCCTCAAAGCTTAAGAGGGAGTGTTTTATTTTTTAGCTTTTCTGAAGCCAAAAAAGCAAGAGGAGATACTAAAACACACACAAGAACAGGACATCCAAGTGATGGTATCTGAGGATCCAAGGTGGAAACTAACTTTACTGTATGGTACAGTAAAGTTTCCTGTTCGATAATGAGATTCAGATAGACGTGAGACCAATACTGGAGCGCTAAACAAATGTCTAAAGCAAGCCAAGATAATGAAAACTATAGGAAGTCATAACAAAACATTATCTTAAAATAAAAAAATGTAGGCTATTTGCTTACCTTATTATGTAAGGACATTGTTGTTCTTGTAGTCTATCTTATTTTGTCATTCACGTGAATTGTCAAGATTGTGCATTGAGACCCGTGGAATAATATTGTGAATAAGCTACTGTAGCTCTCAAAAGCAATTTGTAGTTCTACTTCTCTCTGATATTTGTTATTATTTCCTTTGGAATATAGCTAACTGTTATCAATAACACCATTAGTCTATACCAGGTGCAAATGGCTTACTTTACAGGGCATGCCTATAGCAACAGTAACCAAGGGGGTGGGACATTGAATAGTGGACTTGCCAATGCTGGTACCATCATGATGGTCGTCAAAGTAGGCAAATAAACGAATGTAGCTCGGTTTATGCTACATCAAACCCTTTTATATAAGAAAAAAAGTGTGTGGCGATTCAGTTGCCTAATGTTGTTGGCACAGTGACTACAGTTAGTTTGTTTACTTCCAGGGGACAAAGTGTGAACTGAAAGTGAAGAATGGAGCAGTCTATGAAGGAGTATTTAAAACGTACGGTCCAGAGGTAAGGTCACATCTTTCTAGGTGCTAATGTCAAATGTTTCTTTGATGACCATGTTAAATGGTGCTAATTGGTAGGATTCAGTATAGGGAAGATAAGTCCAGCACTATCCCACAGGATAGTTTCTGCTCTTTCTTTTTAAAAAGGAAAACATAGTAATTTGATAAGCAGTAAGACTCAATGCATCTCACCTGTCATCTATGGTCATGTGGTTAGACCAGGAATTTCAAGATGAACCTTTTTCTAATCAACTTGATGTTTTCTTTCCAAGTGTGACCTGGTATTGGACGCAGCCCACAGAAAGAGCCCTGAGCTAGGTGTGGCTCCAAGGAAAGAGGATATTGTGGAGAGCATCATATTCAAGGCCTCTGATGTGGTAGTGGTGTCCTTCAAAGACGTGGACCTCAATTTTGCCAGGAAAGGTACAGCGCTAAGTAATTCAGACTGGCTTGCTTAGCCTGCTACACGTGTGCACCATATAGCTAGGGAAATCGCATTGTCGCATACTCGTGTGACCAAAATGCACATGCGCTATAATGTATAGCTGTCTGTATAATAAGCCTATGGATCTTTTTCAGTGTGTATATACACCTGTATTGTCATAGGGGCTGAACTGCAAAGTAAATCTTGAGTGCCCCCACTGCCAGTCATGGAAGAATAATGTGAATTATTGATCGGTCAGATCTCCCTGGTATGGCAAGAACAGTCAATAATAGCTCAGTTACTCACCGTACAATGAATCTTGACTTTACAATTCTCTTTTGAACCATTATATAATGGATTATATGAACAGTAAGTGTCAAGGCACTCTATAGCATTTTCTAAGGGGCACAGATGATTCTGACCTTAAATGAGTATAGTAATGTAACTGATCTGAAATACACTGCTTGGCCAAAAATGTTGCATACAAATGTATGTAGTTGAACTACTTTGATATGCTTTCTAGCCATATATATTCTTAGATGCCAATGGAACTATTTGAAAATCATATTTTCTCAATTTAGCTAGTTTGATCTTATCTTCACTTGAGGAGTTTGTCTGACATAGGTATTTCTCCATGCTCGCTCACTGCAGTGACTTCATTATCTAATATATCAAGCTAGGTACTGTAGTAGCTAAATGGTTCGTTGTGACTTGTGTGAAGTGACAGATTGACGTGATGTGTCACAATCAAATTGGAGGTTTTATTAGCCAAACGCTAAAGTGGGTAATGGATACAATATGTTTGTTTTTTTATACATGTATAACTAATTATTTTGCGGACCCCATGCAATAGGCAGCGGACACCACTTTGAGTACCAATGTACTCAGGTACTCGAGCACATTCCAAAGACTTCCAGTGGAGCTTAAGTCTCAGGACTCTGCCAGCTAATTCATGTGGTGAAATAATTCCTCATGCTCCCTTAACCACACTTTCACACACTTTCACAATCTAGCCAGATAAATCCTAACATTGTTGTCCTTGAACATGCCCGAGCATCAGGAAGGAAGGAAAAAAAAAAAAGAAAACTGTTCTTGGTCATTCAGTACATTCGGGTACTGATCTGTCTTTATTTTATTGCCAATAACGTTGCTGAGCAATTGAAGCAGCACCAGATCATAACATTGCCTCCAATCTAAGTGGTCTACTTTTAATTTTTGGCCATGAAGTGTATGAGAAGGTCATTAATGTTGTCTTATTCTTAGTATTGAGGATAGCCGTACAATACATATAGTGCATCCGGAAAGTATTCACAGCGTTTAACTTTTTCCACATTCTGTTATGTTACAGCCTTATTCCAAAATTGATTAAAATATATTTTCCTTAAAGCTCTACACACAATACGCCATAATGGCAAAGTGAAAAAAAGTTTGATAGTTTAGCAAATTTATTAAAAATTAAAAGAATCATATGTACATAGTATTCACAGACATTGCATGACAGGCATAATAAATCTCAGGCACATCCTGTTTCCACTGATCATCTTTGAGATGATTCTACAACTTGATTGGAGTCCACCTGTGGCAAATTCAGTTGATTGGACATGATTTGGAAAGGCACACACCTGTCTACATAAGGTACCACAGTTGACAGTGCATGTCAAAGCACAAACCAAGCCATGAAGTCCAAGGAATTGTCTGTAGACCTCCGAGACAGGATTGTGTCGAGGCACAAATCTCGGGAAGGCTACAGAAAAATGTCTGCAGCATTGAAGGTCCCAATGAGCACAGTGACCTCCATCTGTAAATGGAGGAAGTTTGGAACCACCAGGACTTTTCTTAGAGCTGGCCGCCCGGCCAAACTGCAATCGGTGGAGAAGGGAGGTGTCCAAGAACCTGATGATCACTCTAACAAAGCTCCAGTGATGCTCTGTGGAGAGAGAAGAACCTTCCAGAAGGACAACCATTTCTGTAGCACTCTATCAATCAGGCTTGTATGGTTGAGTGGCCAGACGGAAGCCACTCCTCAGTAAAAGGCACATTACAGCCCGCCTGGAGTTTTCCCAAAGGCATCTGAAGGACTCTCAGACAATGAGAAACAAAATGTAGCCTGATGAAACCAAAATTGAACTCTTTATGCTGAATGCCAAGCGTCATGTCTGGAGGAAATCAGGCACCGGTCATCACCTGGCCAATACCATCCCTACAATGAAGCATGGTGTTGGCAGCATCATGCAGTGGGGATGTTATTCAGCGGCAGGAACTGGGAAACTAGTCAGGATTGAGGCAAAGATGAATGCAGCATTGTACAGACATCCTTAATCATACCTGCTCCAGCACAGACCTCAGACTGGGGAGAAGATTTGTCTTTCAACAGGACAACAACCCTAATCACACAGCCAAGTTAACAAAGGAGTGGGTTCGACCCAACTCTGTGAATGTCTTTGAGTGGCCCATTCAGAGCCCAGACTTGAACCCGATTGAACATCTCTGGAGAGATGGAAATTAAGAGAAAATGGCTGTGCATGGATGCTCCCCATCCAACATGGAGCTTGAGAGGTCCTGCAAAGAAGAATGGGGGGAAAAACTGCCCAAAAGTAGGTTTGCTAAGCTTGTAGCATCATACTCAACAAGACTTGAGGCTGTAGTTGCTGCCAAAGGTGCTGCAACAAAGTATTCAGCAAAGGCTGTTAATACTTTTGTACATTTTTCACTTTGTCATTATGGGGTATTGTGTGTAGAATTTATTTTGAGGGGGAGAAAAAAAAAATTTGAATGTATTTTGGAATAAGGCTGTAACATAACAAAATGTAGAAAAACTGAAGCGAATGTGAATACTTTCCGGATGCACTGTATCACAGTGTTGTTTATATTGACTTGTCTTTTGCTACATGCTGCTTATGGAATATGATTTTTTTTTCTTTAAGCAACAGGGTGGTGGATTTAATATCTAGTCAGTCTGAAGACTTGCGACCTGAAGTATTGCTGTGAATGATTTAATTAGCCACCATCAATGTCTACTATGGGAAATATTTGTAGCTAATGCAATTGAGTGTATATGGTACATACATTATCTTTACTGTTTCTGTTCTGATCACTGAGATTTCCGACATTGTTTTAGAGGGAGACCACTAAGTAATTCACTGTGTTCTAATACTCTCTCACTTGTTTCTCTCTCCTCTCCAATGGTCTAGTCTCCTCTGACACAGCAGGTAATGTCTGCTTTCTGCCCACATTTTTCTGTACATGCATGCACGCACACACACTTTCTCACATTATAAATGCATTAATGTCCAGATGGAAACTGAAAAAGATGGGATGTAAAATATCTTTAAAGCTCCAATAGTTAAATATCAGGCCCTTTGTTTTTACCATACCACTTCCTAATCCTATTCTTTGACCCAGAGATCTTCTGCGTCCTTGTGTGATATTGAAAAACATACACGTGATTGTCACAATCAGACTGAATGTGTTTCACAACCAGGACTGCTATTAATGTCACCTATATAGCATATCTAAATTGACCTAATCTTTGACAATGAAGCATTATTTATTTCTTATAAAAGTGGGAATGATTTTCCTCATTAAAATGTATTGAAGATGCACATTACTTTTCTAAAAAATGTGATGTTTTGCTTTGGAACATATAATTTCCTAGTTTTGTCATCCTCATCTTGCAAGCTCTACATTCAGTGGATCCCGGTACTTTGCTAACCAGTCAGAAAATGCTCAAAATAAATGATGTGTGTCCATTCAGAAAGCAGGCAAATCATACTAGTTGATCAGTTAAGTTGCATGTGTGTTTGATCACCTTAAAATTCCCTATTTTTGCAGATGATGTACAGGTGTAGTGCTGGGACGATTAGTCGAAGTAAACAACGTCACCGGTTACGTAAATACGTCGATTTGCTAAATGTACCGTCGACTAATCGAAAAATCGAAAAATAGTGTCGTTAATGGACTGAGAGGCAGCAATGAGCTGCGACCGCGCCCAGCAATCCTGAGACCAAAAGAAGAAGACAAATATGTGGCATGGTGTCCACTGATGTCTGTAGCAGATTAATTCGGTCCGGTTTATAGCCTGTAGCGGTAAATACCAGGCAGGCGAGCAGCAG